>PVIA01004264.1:0-143119 GCA_004024845.1 Tonatia bakeri
TGATCTGTCTCAGCCCCAATCCTTTGGAACTGAGTAACAGCTGCCACAGGCTCTCCAAACGCCCACTATATCAACCACTTCCTACTGTTTCTTAGACACTGAGGCTGTGTGTCTGGTGCCACATACTTTATTTAATGCTTCACTTGTTGGAAATTACCTCCTTGGTCCTCATGGATGTTTGAGTCTGTAACTCTTGCTTGAAATCCTCACAAAAGATCCACTTTGCACACATTAGGATGGCAACTGTGTTAAAAAAGAAAACAAGTGTTGGAGAGGATGTGAAGAAACCGGAGCCCTTGTGCACTGCTGTTGGGGATGTAAAATGGTACAACCACTGTGGAAAACAGCATGGTGCTCCCTCAAAAACTTAAAAACAGAATTACCACGTGACCTAGTAATTCTACCTCTATACCCCAAGAACTGAAACAAGGAATCAAGCAGATATTTGTACACTCATATTTATAATATCATTTTCACAACAGCCACAAAGTAGAAGCAATCCAAGTTTCTACCGAGAGATGAACAGATAAACAGAATGTGGCATATACATACAATGGAATATTATTCAGATTTTAAAAGGAAGGGCATTCTGACACATAATACAACATGGATGAATCTTGAAGACATTACACGAAGTGAAATAAACCAGTCACAGAAAGGTAAATACTGTATGATTCCATTTGTATGTGGTACCTACAGTGGTCAAATTCACAGAGATAAAAGTAGAATGGTGATTGCTGGGAGTGGGGAAGAGGAGGGTGAGGAGTTATTGTTTAATGGGCACAGAGTTTCAGTAATACAAGATTTTAAAAAAGGTTCTAGAAATGGATAATGATGTTGGTTGCACAAACATGTGAATGTATTTAATGCCACTGAAATGTATACTTAAAAATGGTTAAGATGTTAAATTTAAAGATATATATATTTCACCACAACTTTTAAAAACACAAAATATCTTCTCAGGATTCATACCCCTTTCTTGAAAAGTAACAAAATAACATTGTGACTAAGCTACTTACTGGTATTATAATATCAGGTCACACATTCTACCAATTAAAAAAAAACTAGTATCTACCTATTCCTGCATTGTTTGTAAGAATTAAATGAGTATCTATTGTGATGTGAACTGAAAGAAGAAACCACATTCCAGGTGGGGGGTAAATGTCATGTGAGTGCTACATGTGGATGTGAACTTTGCATGAAGTTGTAATAGATCACGTCAAAGAGGAATAATAGAGAGGCTTTCATGCAGGACCTAGCATTTGAGCTGAGCTTTGGAGAATGGGAAGACGTTGAAAAGGGGCAGATACAGAGGAACATTTGGAACAGAAGGAGAGGAATAAGTGAAGGATCTGAATTAGAAAATAAATGGTGTATTGGATCAAATAAGCACATTTGACAGGAGGATAGGATGAAGAAACAATGGCAAGGGGTCATGTTATGAAAGGTTTTGAATGTTTGCATAAGAAGTTCGAATTTCATTCAGTAGACCCTGGCAGACCAGTGGGTTTTCTAGAAAAAGACTTACTGGAGCTTTACCACTAGTATTGCAGAGATACACAGAAGAGATTAAAACAGAGATAGACTAGAATAAAAGAGACGAGGCTATAGAAATTTACAAGTCATAAGGACTAAACTAATATGATAGTAGAGGAAATAGAAAGAAAAAGATACAAAACCTGATGTGATACTTGTAAGAAACTCTCATAATTATTACCGTACAATTGATAGAAGGTTCACAGTAAGTTTAGATCTAACACATTTTACAAAAAGAGGAGTAGATACTCAATCCACACCTGTATTCCAGTCTTCAGAACCATGCTTCCTTCTTCCATTTGGATGTTGTCATCTGAGTGTTCTCTACTCCCCTCAAATTAGATATTGATTCTTAAACTCATAAACCTACATATTCTCCAGTTTTCTTATTCTTAACGAGATAGTGTTTGTGCTAATATATTGTCTTTGTTGAACATTTGGAAAAATCATCATAGTGTCAAGAACAAAAACAAAAAAACTTATTTTATCCCAAATAGATTCATTACAAATGTTTATAAATATATTTAGAGTCATTTTATACATATGATTACCTTTTAAGTAAAAAGGAATTAGTATTGAACTCTACATACTTATTTTGTAAGTCTTTTTTTAATTTTGCTGACTTAGTATTATCATAAAATACAATAAAACATCAACATCATTTTCTCCATAGCCACACTGTGAATCATTAACCACGTAACCTTGAGTAAACCTATCTCCCAGTTCTATATTCTTTTTTCTAAAATGTGTATGCTAGTACAGTTGACCCTTGAACAACATGAGTTGAACTATTTGGGCCCACTTATTTCGATTTTTTTTCAGCTGACTGGTGCAGGTCAAACCTGTGTTGTTCAAGGATCCACCGGCAGTTGGGAACCGCTTCTGCTGAAGGCTGACTGAAGTTGTGCGCAGATTTTGACTGTGCTGGCGGTCAGCGCTCCTCACCCCCCATTGCTCAAGGGTCAACTTTACTTGGCCCTGCCTTGTTGTAAGGCAGTGGTTCCTAAATGTGCTGCACATTAGAACTGTCGGATGGGCTTTTTAATCTCCCAAACTGCAGGCCATACTTCCTAATGCCTGGGGGTGGAGCTGGACATCAATAATTTTTAAGTTTCTCCAGGTGAATCCAATTAACAGCAAAGCGAGGGCATCCAATATGTAAGATTGAGGCAACAAATAAAAAAAGCACCTGACAGGTAGAAGGCACTCAATAACATCATTTCTCATTTACTGAATATCTACTGTGTATCCCACACTGCACTACTGTTCTGTATTCATTATTTCCTTGAACTTTCATCATAGCTCTATGAAGTTTTATCACTTTAATTTTATGAAGTAGGAAACTTACTTAATTAAGAAACTTGCTCAGCGTTACACAGCTCATAATTAAGAAACCAGGATTCAAACTCAGGTCTGTGGGACTGAAATCCTTATCATTATATCACACTGCATTAGGCTACAGAAATATTTTTTTCCTTTTTCTTTTTTCTTTCTAGCTTCTCCAGTTCTATCTAAACCAGTTTACCATAGCATTTTTTCAAACTAAGTTGCATATAAAGAAAAATTAAGTCTGTATCCCGTGGGTTTCTGTCCCTATCTTCTCTGTAACTTCACTTGTTCCTATTTTTAGCCAAAGAAAATAAGGATTAATTTGTGTGGCAGAGCAGGATTGTGAATGACTACTTGACATATAATGTTAACTGAGTTTAAAGTAGTTTTATCCCTTTATGTTTAGGTCAGTTAACTATGAACAGATTAGAAATGGTTATACTCACGGATTCCACCTGGAGCCCTATTCAGCCATCTTCTAAATATGTAACATTTGCTGTAAAAGAATTTGTGTTGGCTTAAAGAAAACTAATCACCACCATTAGAAAATTAATCACACATGTACACACATTCTGCATACACATAAAACTGTCTTGAAACAGTTTAAACCCCCAGCGGCGCCTCGCTCACAACGAGGCCTGCAACCCGGACACTGCTCTAGCTCGTGCTGGAGCGGAGCTTCCGTCTGCGGGGACTGAGCAGTCGTCACCTCGACCGGGTAGTAAGCCACAGTCAGAGTATTTCCATAACTTTGGAAGTCACTCGTTCCACATTTTCTTTATTATTTTCTGGCATCTGAGGCTATTTTATTGCTCTGACCAAATGTCTGTGCCGTGATAGCAAAAACAGTTGCTTTCTTCTCATCTTACTCGATATTTTTGGAAGAACAAATTGACAACTCCCATGAATGGTTCTGAGTTAGCAGGAGAGCATCTGCTGCAGGATAGCTCTTCCTCTTTTGAAGTTCACTGAGAAGCCAATTTCATCATTTTAAAAGCAAAAATATTGCCCAATATGCAGTGACAATAAAAGGAATCTAGATTCAAAGATTGACGACTCACACCCAGAAAACCTTAAAATGTTAATGTTCAGTCGGTAGATGCTAGCAAATGCTGACTACACTAATAAAGCACGCCCATAAGTATGACTCCCAAAATGGCCTATCTTGTATTCACTTATTTTGGGCGTTTTGGGATTTATCTTTGAAAATCAGATACCCAGGGTAGATTCCTTCAAAGGAATTGTCACACCTAGTTGGTAACAACACAGGGATTTTTTTTTTCTACATGGTTCATATTGTAAATTTTCTTCATCTAATTTTTAGCATTCTTTTAGTGGCCCATTTTTGCAACATGCTTACTTTATTGACTGATTTTTTAAAGAGATGTATCTATCATTAAAGATCTTTGGGAATATGTTAAAAAATGTTAAAATACTGGGCTTAGTAAAATTACAACAGGCTACATAAAGCAGATTGAGAAATATCTTGCCAAATAGTATTTCTCAGCAAGCCATTTGGAGAGATTAAAATTTTTTAAAAAGTAGTTGATACCTGACCAAAAATATGATTTCTCACTTCCCTCTTTTTTAACATTAGTGTTCTTATATACATATTAATTCCTATATGGCTACAATTCTAAAACATTCCTGGCATTTGTATGCAATTGTATATAAGTGTTTGTCTTCAGCGATTCAAAACTAATTGTTCCAAGCTGCAGAAATTATCTTTAGAAAATTAATTTGGAATTCTGTTATAACCTTTGAGCTCTGAAACCATAAACTTTTTCCAAAGTAAGGTGGAGAAGGGAGATGATTTTCTTAGTGACCAATCCAATATGTTTCTGAGCTTTTCCTTAAGAGAAAAATATATTTGAGTGTCTGTTGATAAGTATACTCAGCCTTTACAGCAACCAGAAAACAGCAAAATTGCTGCCTACTTTTGGGTAACAGTAAGCATAGAGTGGTCAGGGATTGCCTCAGATGTGGCAAATTTAAAAACCTAATTCTGAAGCAAGAAAAATAGAAACCACTATTGGTAAAATGTTGAGGGGATAGATTCTAAGCAAAGGGGAAAGTCTGTGAAGAGGTGACTTTGAGAAGAGAGATGCCCATATTTGAGGAATGGCAAGTCATCGATGTGTCTGAGAGAAACTGTAAAGGAAAGAGCACCACAAGAAAGGGTTGTAATGGGTAAGACGGATCATTAAGGGCCTTGTAGGCTTGGGGAAAAGTTCAAATTTTATTTTATTTTATTTATTGAGTAAAGCTTTTTTTGGTTGGTTTGTTTTGCTGCTGGAATAACATGGCACACTGTTTGTTTTCTTCTATTTTTAATCTGTATTATATTTTTTGCATTACCATTTATTCCTCTTATACACCCCTCCCCCCAGCAATCACCACACTGTTGTTCATGTCCACAAGTCCTTACTGGGTAGAGTTTTAAGCAGACTAGTGACATGATTTAACCTCAGCTTTGAAAAGATTACCCTAACCACTAGAATATAAACCAGAAGAGGTAAGACCAATTAAGAAAGCATTAAAAAAACAAAAATAATCAAAACTGGCTCAAGAAGATAACTATAGAACAAATCACAAAGGTTTAAGATTGATAACTTAAAAGAGGCCCCACAGGCACAGAAGGTTAGAAATGAATTCCTTCTAGCCACCAATGAATATAAAATTATTTTTAATCCACCAGTTCTAGACTGTAGAAAAACATGGGAATCTTCTGAATAAAATTAGAATAGCCTTAATGCAATTTCTGCTCAAAGTAGTGGAAAAAGTTTGTACTTTTTACTTTCTAACAGAAGGTATCCATTAAGATAACCCAACACATTAAATATTACAGGAGAAAAACCCTATGATTCTATCAATGATTGCCATAGAGGAATTTGATAAAATCCATTAGACATCCCTGTGAAAAACTATAGGTAAATGGAAATAAAGAAAACTTCCATGACAGGTCTTGGCAGCCAGTGGAGTATGTGGTATGGACAAATTCACCCATACTAGAAACAGCCAAGCTTCTCTACCTGTCCAGCCCATGTTGTACCTAAAAGATACCTGCCAATGACAACAGGCATGGAGTCCTCCAGCACCATTGGCATAATGGCCTAATGCTAAGATCGATACCACTAACCTCTACTTCAGGTGCCAGCAGAGTAAGTGGTCCTGTTCTACCAGCTACTGATGCTGACCTGTGCACACCACTATGGCCCAGGAAATGAGACATTTGCAATAGTTTGAGATACCTTCTTCCCTTTTCCTCCCTCTAGGGGGCAGGAGGATTGAGGGGCTTGGCTAGGCAGAGTTTCTCTCATTTTAGACCAGTTGAGGCTTTGTTGTGGCAAACTGTCCTTTCATTGTAGGATATTTGGCAGCATCCCTAGCCTTTACCTACTTGATGCCAGTAGCATGTACTTCTCACCCCCATTGTGACAAACAAAAACAAATGTCTCTAGGCATTGCTAAATGTCTCCTGGGGGACACAATGACCACAGTTGCGAACTGCTGAGTAGAGGACAATGTTATCGCTACATTTATCATAATTTATGGCTTTATATAGCTGCATGTACACCAATAAATTCTCAGTTGGTATTAGCTTGTACTGACAAAACAAAACACAATCAACTGAATGGCTTAAACAACAGAAATGTATCTTCTCAAGTTTCTGTAGAATGGAAGTTTGAGATCAGGGTAACAGCACAGTCGGGTCCTGGTGAGTCTCTCTTGGCTTGCAGGTGGCTAACCTCTCACTGTGTCCTCACATGGCAGAGAAAGAGCAAGCTTTGGTGTCTCTTCCTTTTCTTATAAGGAAGGACCTTACAACCACTTATCAAGTCTCTAGTCCTGTCAGACAGGGTTCCACCTATACGACCTTATTTAACCTTGGTAAGGTCCTTAAAGGCCCTATCTGCAATACAGTCACATGGGGAGGTGAGGCTTTAACACATTAATTTTGGGTGACATAATTCAGTTCAAAGCACTACTTAAACAAATTTTTAAAATGTTAACAATCTCTACCTAAACCCAACAACATTATATACAACAGTCATTGCTTTATTAAAATCAGTAACAAGACAGGAATATTCACTATTATTTCTATTCTTCATCACATTTTGGAGACTAACAAGGCTAGAAAATTAAAGAAACAGTTTAAATATGGGGGATTAAAAGACAGTATTATATTTTCAGTTGGTATGGTTATATACTTTAAAAATATAAAATATTCTGCTAAATATCTATTAGCATTAATAAGAATTTGGTAGTATGGCTGGCCAGATACAAAATTAATAGCTTTTTTCTACTAATATGCAATTATAAATTGAAATTGGATACATCCCATTTATAAGTACAGTAAAAAAGATAAATTGCCCAAAATAAATCTGAGTAGACAGGAATTAGATCTAAATGAAGACAATGATAATATTTTGTTGAAGGACATAAAATAAGATCTGAAATTGGAGAGACAGTTCTTTCTATATTAATATATAAATTAGCCCAGGCCAGTGTCTTTCAGTTGGTTGAAGCATCATCCTGTGGACCAAAGGGTCTAATTCCCAGTCAGGGCAAATACCCAGGCTGGGGATTCTATCCCCTGTCAGGGTGCATATAAGAAGGCAATCTCTTTCTCAACATCTCTCTCTCTCTCTCTCTTCCTTTCTCTTCCTTTCTCTCTAAAAGCAATGAAGAAAATGTCTTTGGGTGAGAATAAACATATATGTTTATGTATGTGTATAAATTTATTGCAGTTCCAATAATAATCTCAACAAAAGTGTTTCCAATTGGTCAAAACAAGTTTAAAATTTATTCTAAAAAGGAATGTGCAATAAATTTCCATTTTAAAATTGATATTGAGTGGATTTACTGTATCAATATTAAAATTAGTATAAATCTATAATGAAAACACTATGCACTAGTGTTTTCTAATAGACATAGATAATTGACATAATATAAAATCTAAATTTAACATAAATGATAAAATTGACATTTTATTTAAGAAAAGTTTTTTTTCTCTTAAATGATGTTAGCATTCCTAGTTAGTTATCTGGCAAAATATAAAACTAGCCTACAATGGCTAAAGATATACGTAAAAAATTACAAGACAAAACTATCGTAAAAATAATTAAGAACCCTTTTTTAAACCTCAGAATACAGAAAGCAAGACAGTAAAGTCTTGACAACATATAGAGAAAGCAGTAAACTTGGTTACACTAAATTAAGATGTTTCTGCCCGAGAAAGAGAAGTTACTGTTCTTGTCCGAATGAGAAGTAACAGTGGGGGCAGTGGAGATGCCGCGAAGTAGACAGACTCGATAGAATTTCCAGGTAGATGGCATGTGGGCTTGAAAGTAGGAAGAAAGTTAAAAAAAAAAAGAAAGAAAGAAAGGTGGAAATAAATTAGGATTAGATCAAACTTTTGTGAGATAACTTTTAAGAATAAAAATTAGATACAAAAGTATTTCTTTAGACTGAGAAAAGAAAGTACAACAAATCACAAATTTTAAAAAGCTGCCAGATACTATGAGCATTACCAAAACAAAAAAAAATATATGATATACTATTTTTAACCGATCTACTGCTTGAAATATTTTGGCAGAAAATTCTCTGATATTGATTTTTATATGATAATGATTTTATAAGATAATTTTTTATATAAAGAAAAGAAAGATAATTCAGTCTTTGTTTAACATGGTTGATCAACTTTTATTCATTTTGATTATTTATAACTGGGATATATAAACCATGTGACATTACACATGGACTTACTATTTGCAGTAATGTTTTAAACTTGTAGTCTAAATAAAATCTCTGATAAATTCTATTTCATTATTTATTTATGACTGTATATGTTGCATTATTGAGTATCTGTGGCAAGAGAGAACTTCTAATTTGACTAAGCACCGTTATGTTTCAAATGTTCCAATATTTAGCTAAATAAGTGCTCTAATATTTAGCTAAATAAATACTAAATATTACATATCTGCTGATTGGAAGAATTTTTGACAGACTAACTTCTGACTCCCCAAATTTCAAACATTATTCCTCCTTTCTAAACAATACTTCTGAGTTTGACAGGCAGGTCACGCTCATATTGTAAGACAACAGTAGGTCCTGTACATTGGTGTTGCAGAGCTGGGTGAGTCAGCATAGTGGGTGGTTAGGAACTTTCCTACAGACACCCCATGCAAGAATAACTAGCAATGACAACTGTGTACAGAGTGTCTGTGGGCAACATTAGTTTATCGCACCAAATCCAAACAAATGTATCCCTAACACTGCCTCCTTATAGCCAGATCTCAGAAGTACCTGGGACAATGACATGTGTGGAATGAGATAAAGGGGAAGTAGGAGAACAAAAGAGATATAGTTTTAAAATTAATTGCAGTTAAGATATGCTACTTGTGCAAAGTTTATGAAAATATGTGATCCTGTGAACATGTTTAGGTTCCAGGGTCTTAGAAAGGTCTCCTTCAGTGAGGGGCACTGAAATCTAAGCTTCATTAAGTCTTGATAAATTTACTTCTGGTTGATAAAGGAAAGAATCATATGATTTCCAGGTTTCTGGCTTGAGTAACACAAGCCAAACCCTTGGGAAAAGACATCTTTTTATTTGAGGTTCATACCATTCACCTAAAAAAACAAGTGGCTGCTCAGCACCAGGAAGGGAAACCCTGACATAACCTGCTGCCTGGCCCAGGAAGTTTTTTCTCTATAGATTCCCATCCTCGATATAGAGGCACCAGGCAGCCTGGCCTGGGGAAGCTTTTCCTACCTCTTCAGGAGGCAACTATTGTGGACCTTTGGGAGCTCAACTAATGTGAAATAAACCATGAAGATGAAAGCAGTACCATAATAGCTCTGAAAAACTAGAACCACAGCCTACAAAGTTGGCCAGGATCTATGTGGTAAACCTAAAATAGTTATTTGTTCCTAAAATAAAATATTTAAATAGGACCCAGATTGTTGTACAATAATAGCTAAAATGACCAAGATATAATTTTTTAAGAATCTAGGAAAATAACAACTTTAATGAAGAAGTACAATAAAGTAAAACTATAATCAAGATGAACCAAACATTGGAATTATCCAACAAAGAATTTTAAAGGACCCATATCAAAAATGACTCCATAAGCAATTACAGATTTGGTTGAAAGAAGAAACAGAAGAAAATCACAGAAGAGAAATAGAAGGTATAAAAAAAGAATTACATGGAAAATATTGAACTGAAAATACAGTATGAGAAACAAAAATTTGCTGGATTGTTCAATAGTAGATTGGAGGTGGCAGAGACAGATTCAGTGAATTTGAGGATAGATCAATAGAATTAATGCATCTGAACATCAGAGAAAAAATAAAGTAAAAAAAACAAACTGAACAGAAACTCAGAGAAATTTGAGACAATAACAAAAAATCCAAAATTTGTATAACAGAATCCTAGATGCCATGAAGAAAGAGAGTGGGCTAAAAGAACATTTGAAGAAATAGTAGTTGAAAACTTTTGAAATTTGGTTAAAAAAAAAACAGAAGAAAAGCCCTAAAACTACAGAATTAAGAAACCCCAAATAAGATAAACTCAAGAAATCCATGCCAAGATATATAATTCAACTTCCAAATACTAAAAACATAGGGAAAAAATCTTGAAGCAACCAGAGAGCATCAGAACATTAGCTTGGGAATACCACTTTGAATGAATGTGGATTTCTTATCTGAAACCATGTTGGCTGAAATGAAGTGCCACAATATTCTGCAAATGTTGAGAGAAAATACCAGTAGCTGTCGATATAAAATTGTATATCTGGAAAACCATACTTCAAAAATGAAGAAGCAATAAAAACTACAAGAATTTTTTCTAGTATACATACCTGTCAAGACTGTTAGAAAGTTTTTCTCAAGCCCTGGCCAGGTGGCTCTGCCAGTGGGAGCACTGTCCCACGCACCAAAGGGTTGCCAGTTCAGTCCCCAGTTGGGGCACAAGCAGGAGGTGACTGATCAATGTTTCTCTCTCACATTAATGTCTCTCTCTCTCTGCCCCACTCCTCCTTTCCTCTCTTTCTAAAAAGCAATAAACATACCCTTTGGTGAGAATTTTTTTTTAAAAGAATTTTCTTTAAATAGAGAAAAAAATGATGAATCACTTTTGAGCATTTGGAAAAAAATTACAAACATGGAGAGAACAGAAATGTGGGTATATGCAATATCCCCACATAAATTTTAACAACTTCTCATGAGTTTTTAAAGTCATATTTGACTAAACAAATATTATAATACCATCTTATACGCAACACTATATAGAAGTGGGGAGAGTAAAGGGAAGTAAATGGAAGTCAGGATTCCGCATTTCACTCAAAGTAACAAAATGTTGATACCCATAAACTGTTATAAGTCATATGTATTTTATAATACTCAGAGTCACCATTATGAAAACTATACAAAAAGATACACTAAAAACACACTATAAAAAAATAAGATGAAATTCTAAAAAATACTTCAGTAACCAGCAGAAAGGCAAGTGAAGCAGAAGAATAAGAACTAGAGGAAACAACTAATAAAAAGCTGGTTTAAGTTCTAATATATCAATAACTAACTTAATTGCAAATAGTCAAATAGACCAATTAAAAATGCATCAGAAAACACAACCCAACTATCTGCTGTTTACAAAAAGTAATTTAAAATTCAACAACATAGGTTGGAAGTAACAGAATGGAAAAGTACACCATCCAAATATTAATTTAAAAAATAGCCCTGGTTGGTGTGGCTCAGTGGATTGAGCACCAGCCTGCAAACCAGAGGGTCACTGGTTCAATTCCCAGTCAGGGCACATGCATGGGTTGTGGGCAAGGTCCCCAGTAGGCAACCACACATTGATGTTTCTCTCACTCTCTTTCTCCCTCCCTTCCCCTCTCTAGAAAATAAACAAGTAAAATCTTTAAAAAAATAAGGAGGAGCTATATTAATATTAAAGTAGACTTCAGGACAAGGAATATTAAAAGAGGCAAAGAGGCACATTATATAATGATAAGAGGATCAATCTGCCAGGAAGACATAATGATCCTAATGAGTATATATGCCAAACAACAGAACCTCAAAAACTACATGAAACAGAATCAATAAATGAAAAATATACAAATGCACAATTATTGTTTGACCTTGAGTACGTGCTCCTAACAAGCAGAAAAAACTAATAGCCAGAAAAATCAGCAAGAACATAGAAGACCTGAACAATATAATTAACCAACATATAATCAACACACCACCTGATAAGAGTAGAATAGACATTTTTCAAGCATCCATGGAATATTTACCCAATGAATCATATCTTGGGCATAAAACAAACATCAATAAAATTTAAAATAAATAAAATTACACAAGTATGTTCTCTGATCATAATGAAATCAAACCAGAAATCAACAACAACAACAAAGACAATAAGAAAATCTCCAAACACTTGGAAATTAAACAACACACTTCTAAATAATGGTTCAAAGAGAAAGTCTCAAAGGAAATTTAAAAATACAATAAAAGTAAATAAAAATTAAAATGCACCATATTAAAATATGTGCGATACAGCTAAACTATAGATGAGAGGGAAATTTATAGCACTAAATGCTTATATTAGAAAAGAGGAAAAGTCTCAAACTGATAAGTTCCTGTCACAAGAGTTACCAAAAAAGAGCAAAATAGGCCCAAAGCAAACACAAGAAAGAAAATACTCTCTTGTATCACCAGGCCTAGATTCTATTGCCCAGCATTATAAGTATTCCCTTACACTAGTTACTTGCTTCTTTCTCTTACTTTTGAACATAGCCAGAGAAGATCATAATTTTTCTCATACAAACTCCTCTCTCCACATTTGTCAACAAACATCTCAATATTACTGGAGAAAATCACAGCAGTGCTGACCAGGGTCATTCAAACCCATGATCATCCTCCTTGAATAGTCATTTGACATTGACAATCAAACGTATCCCAATTCTCTAGCAAATTTACTTTTCCATTATCTCAGCAGATGATTTTAAATCAACAACATCCTCTTCTCCCTTGTTCTAAGCTAATAACTTCTGCGTATTTTATGTACAATAGTTCCACTCCAATAGGAACTGCCCTGTCTTTCAACCATCAACCTGCGTGTATCTGTACACACAGGTAGCCCTCCCTTTGTGTTGCAACAAAAAAGTCACTCCTCCTATCTTAGCCTAACCTTTCCACTTAGCTTTTGTTTTAAAGAGTATTTACTGCCATTTTTATATCTCTACTACGTTATTAATTTCCCTCTTTACTGGATCCTATTCCCATCCAAACTGAAGCATTCTTTAAGATTGCCCATCAACACAAACAAAAAAGCAAGCAACAAAAGCTTTCCTTTGATTCCACATCCTGTTTCAGACACTGCCCACTTTCTGCTCTACTTCATAGAAAAATAGAACATTGTCTATACTCACTGTCTCTCATTTTTTACATTTTCTCTCCAAATCATCTTTATTGGGTATTTCTTTTGACTTCAATAAAATGTGCCTCATGTCACCAATGACCTCATCTTATTAAAGCTGATGTTTGGTTCTCTGAGATCATCTTACTGGAACTCTTAACATTTGACACCATGTACTCTATTTCCTCTTTTTTGACTCATATTCTTCATTTGGTTTCCAGCATAACATGCTTCCCTAGCTTTTCTCTCATCTCTTTGACAGGTCCATCTCACACCCTTCATTCTTCTCCTAGACCTCTATTTTGGTGGCTCAAGAACCTCTTTTTTTTTTTTTGGCTTTTTTCTCACCCCCATGATCTAATCTGGGTAATTTCAGCTAGTCCCAAGCCTTTAAATGTCATCTTTAGCAGACAAGTCAAATTTATACCTTCAACCTAGTCTTGTCTTTAGAACTTCAAACTCCAATATTCTACTTGGCATTTCAATTGGGATGTCTAATTGAAAACTTAAACATGGCCAAACAGAATTATTAACACTCCTTCCAAATTTGCTGCTCTAAAGCCTTTTACCTCTCACTAAACAGCTTTACTGTCTTTCTAATTGCTTAAAAAAAGAAATTTATAGGTTTTGTAATCCTTGACTCTTCTTTCTCTCTTAAACGACTTGCCATCCATCAGCAGGTACTGTTGGTGCTACTTTCAGTCTGTCTTCAGTCTGCCCACTTACTCCTGTCTCCATAGCTCTACACTGAGGCCACATCACCTACTTAGCTCATATTGCCTTAACAACTGATTTTATGAATTCACTTAAAACTGAGACAAGGCTGGCAGGTAATTTTTAAGTGGTAGTGCCTTAAATTTCTCCAGAGTCACATACTGTATTTGCTTTTAATTTGGGCTTTAAAAGACATTCTTGGGAGAAACTATTTTAAATGTTATTTTAGACTGGAAATTCCTGAGCTTATATTTTGAAAAGATAAACAAAACTCAGAAAGAGGAGTGGATAACTAATGGTGGATTGAAACTATTTTTATGGGTCCTTAAGAATAAATTAAGGTGTGAATTCTCACAGAACTCAACAGTACAAAATAGAAGTTATAGTAATGGGCAAGACGAACAAACAGGAAGGGATAGGCTCTCTGCTCAACACAGATGGTGATAACAGACGACGAAAAGAAAGCAGGACCACTCTGTTCCCGTTCTGCCTGTCTTCTGCAGCAAAGACAAGGAGCTTCACACTGGAGAGGGTAGAACAACCTAGTTTGAGAGGGAACTGATGTCAATGACAGGAGGGAAGACAGAGAACACCAAGTGTCCTGGCTGAGAGGAACTTCACTGCAGGCTTGGAGAGACCTGGTGGATGAAACTTCTGCACCACCCATTGTTACCTCTGAGGAATGACGGAAAAAGGGGAGAGTATCACAAGATTGGAGAGAAGCAAATACGGCACAATTTTTCCGTAAAGGAAAACAGTAAATTCTGCATTATAGATCAGTGAGTCTGACATAAATTCCTGTGAAAAATTATAGAATGGGTTATTAAAATGGATGAGTTTTCAAACAGTATAAAAGGAGAGCATGTAAATTCTTACACAGGGAAGTGGTATTCATGAGATACAGCATGGGCTCATTAGGATTCAATCACACCGGACTAGCCTCATTTTCTTTTTGTGTAGGTCAACTATTACTGTTATGAAGAGCTAATATTTCTTTAACATTTATTCAATATTAGGCTTCAGATTAAATGCTATATAGGCATTTTTCATTTAATCTTAAGTATTAATTCTGTCCACTTTATAGATGAAGTTACAGAGGTTTAGAACAATAATTAGCCCAAGACCACAAAGTTAAAACAAGGGAAGCATGCCACATTTCAGAATTCATGGTGTTAATCTCAATGATACAATGTCACTAAATAGTATGGGATGGGTATATCCCAACAATGTTATTGCACAGGTTGAATAGAATAAGAGTCAATATGTTAGGAATAAATATAAAATCTATTATGCAGATTTTTCAAAGTCTGCCTAATATTGCATGGAGTAAAGAAGAAGAGCTAAAGGCAGTTCATAAATAGCTCCTTCTCACGTGGCCAGGGCAAACTCAGTGGTATCACAGCCCAAAGGGAAGGCATTTTGCCAACTCCAGACAAGATTATTAACCTGATTCTTTATTCAAAGGCTCCAAGATCATATTTTTATGTGTTGAGAAAAGATCACCACAATCTCTAGTTAACATCCTTCACCATGCATAGTTACAACATCTTTTTTACTGTGATGAGGACTTTTAAGATCTATTCTCTTAGCAACTTTCCAATATACAATACAGTATTGTTAACCATACTCACCATGCTGTTCATTACATCCCCAGGACTTAGTTCTCTTTTCTGTCTTACATGTGCAGTGGAAGGCCGCCAATTACCGAGAGCTTTCTTACCTGTACTGTCAGTAGGCGTTCTAGTGGCTTTTGTAGCAAACGTTTCTTGATTTATTATTTTAATGTTTAAAAAAGTTTTTAGTTTTATAAATATTTCCACAAGTGTACTATTTTAAAGGACTGTAGGCTTGAATATGTGTGTGTCCCTTGATGTTAAGGAAAGCCCATTTTCAGATGATGGCAGCTGCTCTGAGGCTTCATTTATTTTCATGTAGTTTCTGGTAGGGTTTTTTGGGAAGTCTGTATAGCAGCTCCAAAGAGCTTTGAATATTGTGAAAAATACATTTGATACAAATATGAGCAAAGAGTGTGATGTAACTGCCAAATAAGCTAAGGTAAATTGATACTACATTAACAAAATTATAATATATAGGAAGAAGTTCCTTCTTTCTACAATCACTTGTTATAATCATCTCTATATCTATGTAGCCAATCTCACACATGGACTTCCTCTTAGTTCTGATGCTTGAAGAGGGTGAATAGATACCCTTGTATTTCCAGAGGGGAACTGGGTGATGAGGAGACTTGAAATCATCTACTATGAGCAACTTTTAAAGAAACTGGGATATTTTCTTAGAGAAGATATTAGTCACCATTTATCATTCTGTAAAAGTGACTGAAGAAATAATAGGTTATAAGAGCAAAAGGAAAAAGTCAGAGTTTTATCAGTGGAGTGGTAGAACAGTAGCTGAAATCACTGGTTCTAGAGTTCGCCTGCCTGGATTCATAGCCCAGTGTGACTACTTACTCGCTGTTTAACCTACTCAAGTGATTAACTGCTCTGTGCTGCAGTTTCCCTATCTATATGATGGTCAAAATAATAGCACATATGTCATCAGGATTAAATGAATTAAGCTATGTAAAAACAGAGAATATTGGCTAATACATATTAAACACTTGATACATATTAGTTATACATAAAGCACAACAAAATTTTCCTCTTGTTGGATAACATAAGCTAATCATTGGACTTCTAAAGATGGTTCAATCAAGAAAGAGAGTGATTGGAAAGGAAAGAATGATAATGGTCAGGTTTGAGAATTTGAGTTTGCTTGTGTTCATCATGGTATAAATTTAGTTGAAGGAAAATGAATCATAATTACTAAAGTTAGGATATCTTAAAATATCTAATGAGGCCCTATAACCCAGTAAGATAAAACACAAACTGAATGCTATTTGATTTTTAAAAATTGGACTGTTAAGTAGATAAGTAATATAGCAGACCTGGGCAAACTTCTTGGGCTTTACATTGAAAGCCAAGACTATAAACCTGTTGAGACTATCCTATCAAAATTACTATCAACAGAAGTGGCCATTAGAATAAGTTATACTACCTGTGGATTATATGAAATAAGAAAAATATGAACATACAAGTTAAAGTCTTCTATTATAAAGTAAATTTTATTATATCTCTTGGCAATTAACATTTCATGTTCTACTATGTGGTTTGCTCTAAGTCTTCTTTCCCTAAAAGTGACAAATATAAATACAAAAGCTTTTTATGTGATTGTTAACAGGGGTCAATAGTTGAACTTTTAATAAGGTGTTTGATATCATAACAAGAACACCAACTTATTTCTTATTACAATTTTTAAAAATCTTCACCTGAGGATATGTTTATTGACATTTTTAGAGAGAGAGAAACATCAATGTGAGAAACATTGATCAGTTGCCTCCTGTGCACACCCTTTGGTACACAGGGTAGCGTTCCAATCAACTGAACGACCCAGCCAGGGAAAGAACACCAATTTAAATAACAATGGATTTCAGTTTTATCCTGGACATTTTGGCTGTTATATTAGGGTAGAGACTCAGAGTCTTCTGATTCCTTCATTCCTATAACAAATTTTTGTTGAATATTTACTATGTGCCAAGTTCTTTTCTAAGCTCTGAGAAATAAAAACAGGAACAAAACAGATAACATTACTGCTCATAGAACTTATATTCTGGTGAAGAGATGCAATAAGTCTGTAAACAAACAAGAAAAATTCCAGAAATTGTTAAGTGTTAGCAGAGGATCAAATAGGACAAAAAGATAGGGGAAGACTAGATGGCTACTTTGGATTGAGTAGCCAGGGAGTCCTCTCTAAGGAGCTGACATCTCAACCGAGACATGAACGGCAATAAGGATTCAGAACTGAGGATCAAAAAAAAACAATAATTCTAAGAAAATGAATAGCTAGTACAAAGATCCAAACATAAGAGAGAAGCCTAGCTTGGCTGAAAAGTTGTGGGCAAGGTAGATGTTGTTTGTCTGAAGTTTGGCGATGCAGAGTCCAGATCATTTATGGCACTGTAGGTTGTGATTTTAGCTACAATCGGAAGCCAGGCATTTGGTGGGTTTTAAGCAGAGGAGTAGCGTGATCTGATTATGTTTCAAATCAATTGCTCTTGCTATTACATGGAGAATAGATTATAGAAACCAAGAGTGCAAGAAAAAAGACTAATTAAAGATTATAGCAATAGTCCAGTCAAGAAATGGGGAAGTCTGCCCTGGCTGGGGTGGCTCAGTGGATTGAAAGCTGGACTGCAAAGCAATAAGTTGCCAGTTCAATTCCCAGTTAGGGCACATGCCTGAGTTGCCGGCCAGGTCCCCAGTAGGGGGCACTCAAGAGGCAACCACACATTAATGTTTCTCTCCCTTTCTTTCTCCCTCCCTTCCCCTTTGTCTAAAAATAAATAAATAAAATATTTTAAAAAAGAAATGGAGAAGTTTTAGAGGGAGATAGTAGTAATGGACATAAAATCTAATAGTCAGATTTGGGGTCACTTTTAGAGTTAGAAGTGATAGAACTTGGGGACATATTAGGGAGAGAAAAGGCTAGATTACAGATGTATTCTAAGATATTGCCTGAGAAATCTAGCAGGAGTGGTGCTGTTTTCCAACATTTGAGGGCTTGGGGAAGGAATGGTTTTGGGTGTAAAAACAAAAAGTTCTCTTATGGACAAATTAAGTTTGAGATGCCTATTAGCCATCCAAAAAGTATAAAACTGGATATTTGAATCTAAGTTTCAGAGGATAGGTGACAAATGATAGATCTTAATTTGGAAGCCAAACTATCTGAAACCAGGAAAATTAATATATCACTTGAGAGAATAGGACCAGTTTATTGAGCCAATGGATACATTCAGATATTGGATAGAGGAAGGGGAGAACCAAAATACAAGCCTGAGAAGGATCATCCAGTGAGTTAGGAGAAAAGGCAGGAAATATGCTAACTGGGTGGCCAAGAGAAGAAATCGTTTCAAGAAGGAGGGAATGATCAATTATGTCAAATGCTGCTCAGATATAAAGTATGATAAGGACAATGCAGAGACCATTGGATTTGGCAGTCCCAGAGGAATGGTGGGTAATAAAGCTCAATTGGAATAAACTGAGGAGAGAATGTGAGGTGATGAAAGAAAGAGAGCCACTACTGACCGGAGAATGTGCCTCTAGACAAAGAAATTATTAGAGCCCTCTGAAATGGACAGGCTTACTCATGATATTGGAAGAGCTCAAAGAAAGGGTTACAAATTATAGTGAGGAGATTTGTGCATCTGTTTGTGAATTGGATGGGATGACCCTGGAAATACTTAGCATGCAATGATGTTCTAAGATTCTTTTATTCTGCAGTATTTATCTAATATAGCTCTGTTGCTTGCCGAAATTCTAAGTGCAGTGTCCCTCACCTGATCCCTCTGCAACCTTATTAAGGATAGATAAATTATTTTCATTACACTTTATAAAATACTGGAAATAGCTCTTGAAATTCTATTACTTTCTCAGTAGACTCTAGATTGGGAAAAATTGATCTCATTCAACTGTCTCATGATGTAGATAAGGCAATTAAGGCTCTGAGAAGTGAAATGGTTAGTAAAATATAAAATTCAAAGATAATAGTAAAGCTAGGACTAGAACCCAAGTCTCCTTGTTTTATTTCTTATCTTACTCATTCTCTATTTTTTGTTTATATCTTTCTAATTTTTATAAACTATCTGCTTATAGCAAGAACTTTCAAAGTTATATTGTTTAAAGTAGAATAAATAAAAAAACAAGCAAAAAAAACCACTTGAAATTTTCAGCATCAAAGAATTGAAGTAACTTTTTCAGGAATGAGCTAAGGCATTTATTTCTCCAGCTGCGGACAGCTCTCAGCTGACTCCTTACCTGGGAATTGTCAAGTCATAGGGTCAGATGGACGCAGCAGCAATCCATCAGAAAAGATGGAAGTGGTAAATCCAGCATCAAGCATAAGCAGGTTGGAGGGCACAATTAAACAGCATTGGTACCTTTATGGCCATATGAAGGGTCCCTGATGATTAGCTCATTGAGGAGAAAATAGCCCAACAGATGGTTCACAGATGGGTCATCCTGATATGAAATACAAGCTAAAAATGTATTGCAGTTGCACTATAACCTCATTCAGTGTCTCTGAAGGAAAGCTGTGCAGGGAAATCCTCACAATGGGCAGAGCTTCAGGCATTGCCTCTGATCATCTACCTTTTATGGAAAGGATGGTAGACCAAAGTAGCAATATATACCAACTCATGAGCACAGGAAAATAATTTCACTGGTTGTTCAGGGACCTGAAAAAAATAAAACTAGAAGACTGGTAACAAGGGCATCTGGGGAAGATGGTGTGGCTGAGTCTATGGAAATGAGCCCAAGTAGGAAGATCTGTATATTATACGTTAATACCTTCTCAAGAGCTTCCTTCTCTCCTTCATCATTCTTTATAGATGAGGCACTAAAAAACCAAAAATATAGAATGGCATGGCCAGTTACTATCAACTAGTTTCTGTCATCAGCCACCCCAGTACTGGCATAATGGTCAGATAAACAGAGAAGTCACAGTGGCAGGGATAAAGGCTATGCAACCCAAAGCCCCCAGGTACCGAGGCTAATCTAGCTACTGCCACTGCCAAATATCCCACCTCCCAACACAGAGACAAATGCTAAGTCCTGATATGGCTTAATCCTCAAGAACATCAACCAACTACTGGTGACAAATTGGCTACTCTGAACACCTCCTGCCCTACAAGGGGCAGCATTTCATCTTGGGGGGAACCAACACATATTCCAGGTATGGGTTTGCCATTGCCATCCACAGGACCTCAGTCAGCATACCATTCAAGGGCTGACAGAGTTTCAGATCCACTCACCTGAGGCCAAGAGCCCCACTTGACAACAAAGGAGATATGGCAGTGAACACATGACCATGAGACCCACTGATCTGATCACAAACTACGCCACCCAGCTGCCAGTCTGATAGTGGTAGAAGAGTCTTTTGAAAGTGTAACTGAGGTACCAGCTTAGATATGAGGTTCTACAAGAATAGGGGGCTTATGATTTATAACCTGTTACACCCTAAGTTAAATGGCTGTTGTGTGATGATGTGTCCCCAGTAGATAGAATGTATGGGTCTTGGACCCAACAGAAGGAAGCTGGAGTATCCCTGCTTACCATTCCCCCAAGAGACCATCTTTTAAAATTTGTGCTTCCCATCTATACAACTCTAGATCACATGGGTCTGGATTTCAGGGTTCGCTTTTCAGAGGGAGAAATGTTCCATCAAAAGACACAGCAAGCATCCCATTAAACTTCAGGTAAAAACTACTGCTGTCACCTTAGGGTTCTCATGACAAGAAGAAAGTAGTAACACAGAGCGGAGTCACCATCCTGGTACAGGTGCTTGACTTTGATAATCAGGTAAATAGGACTGCTGCTTAACCACGAGGGCAGGGAAGGATATGTTTGGTACCCACGCAGTCCATGGGGCAATTTCTTGGGCAGTTTTGATATAATTGTATAAGTGCAACAGATTTGGCCTAAGAAAGTCATGGTGAACAGGGGTTCAGACTCATAAGAGACCAGCAAAGATATTAGCCAAGAGTGAGTGAAACCTAGAAAAAACAGAAGAAAGCTACAATGAGAACATAATATATATTTAAGTAAATTCAAGTCACACATGTGATAGACTTTAGCAAATACTCTTTTATTTCTCCCAGATTCCTTCTTTGGGATGGAAGAATTCATTTCCTCAGTTGTTGGTAGCATTGACAGCTAACAGCTTTCAGTTGAATTTCTATCTGCAAGTTGACCCTCAGCTGGAAAGAACTGCCTTGCGCTGGGTCATACCTACTCCAGGGGCACAGTCCTCATTCAATTACTGGCTAATAAGTAGTTTCAAAGACAGTCTCTTTGCTTCAAGGAGGGGCAACTGGGAAGGGTGATCCCTTCCCAGAGCTCCCCATGGTCTTTGTTGCAACTTTATTGTAGTTTCACTTTTCCTTCAACTCAACCCTCCTTCCTTTACTTGCCCATGTAAGAGTTTATCCCAAGGGAACTCACCAACAAAATTATTGCACACAACACAAATCGATGTCTTAGAGTCTGTTTCACAGAGACAGCTACTTCAAAAGACATATGGCATGTCCATGTGAGATAGTGTCTTCTAGTAATGAGAGTGATATTGTAATAGATTATTTCATGAAATTAGGAAAGTTGGATTAGGACAGTTGTGAGATCTTTGCCCCCACTTTTATAAAATAAAATAAATATATATACATAAATGTAAATACATACTGAGGAGAAGCATGAAGCAGCAAAATATTAACAATGGGTCTCTGGACACTAAGCTCAAGATGTTTTCCTATATTTTTAATAACCAACACTAGGTATGTTATTATTTTAATCAGATAAAATATTATTTTAGTAAAAAACTTGAGCCTATACCTATAAAAACAGAGACATGTGTATAATACAGAGGAGGTAGAGACAATAAACAGAGTCCAATATAATTACTATCTATTCCAGATGACCCTTGATTTAAGAATAGGAAATAATTTATCTCTCTTCCTTAATTCATCCACTGGACTAATTGAAGTTACCAGGTGCAATGGACAAATAGGAACTACACCTACTTAGTAGAATTGCTGGGTCATATGGTCACTATATGTTTAACCTTTTGAGGAACTTCCAGATTGTTTTCCAAAGCGGCTGCTATACCATTTTACACTCAGCAGTTATTTACTGTAAGCCACATTGTTTGTTCACCCTCATCCAAACAGATTTCCCTTATGGTCTGAAGACTCTGCCAGGTACTGATTAGTTAATTTGTCTTAGGAGAGTCTGTGCAAGATCCTAACCAAGGGAAAGACTTGGGAAAGTCAGAAGAATTTGGTTGGTTCCCAAGGCCATCCATCCATATGGTTACAATGAGTCAAACATTGGTTTTTCTTTGAGACACTTAGCTCTTAGAGCATTTCCTTCACTATTCCTGTACAGCTGTTTAAGACATACATGCATTAGCCAACTCACTCAAGAATTGTTACTTCAAAGGTAGGACTTTTCTCATTGGCTGTTTATCCCTAAAATCCTTTGAAAGAAAGGTGCACCATTATTATTTACTCAATTGCTTTGCTTTATTAAGGAGCCAAATTTTGATTAAAATAAGAAACTATAAAAATTGTTATCCAGTACAAGAATGGTATGTTTGCTCTTTAAAAATTATGCTGCATAAATTTTATAAACAGATAATGCTTGCTTTCTCTTTTTCTTTTCTTAACACTAAATCATCTCAAATTCTGTTAGGAAATTTGCCGTATTCTATGGTTGAACATCAAATTCAGCTCCCAGGTTCTTGGAGTTAATTCTCATCTGCTAAAAGAAAGCATACAGTTCTTAAAGTCATTTTCTTATATAAAAAATTTAATGAGAAAATTATGATTTATATAAGTGGCATCAAGGAGCCCAGCGGTCACAATGTCTTCAACAGTTTCACAGAAAATGCAGAAGTGTTTTTCAAGTGGGTGTTCCTTGATCAACTCTAAATAAAAAGTAAATGAATCACATCAAAATGTATTTTCTGTGAAGATTTTTTTGAGGAGGTTAATCAAACGTAGTTCAAGAACAATGTGGCTGCATTTAATGTGATTTTGAACTTCACTAATTTGAAGTGGTGTGGTATGAAAAATTAATAAAATGTCTATGTATATATTTTGAAATAATTCATATTTCTTCCAATTATAAAAGTATGATCTCACCTGTAAGTGGAACCTAATCAACAAAAGAAACAAGCAAGCAAAACAGAACCAGAGACATGGAAATAAAGAACAAACCGGTAGTAACCAGAGGGGAAGGGAGGGGGGTAATGGGGAAAAGAAGGGGAAGACTCATCAAGGAACATGTTTAAAGGACCTATGGACAAAGACAATGCGCTGGGGGCAGGACTGAATGTGGGAGGTGGGGATGGGTAGGGCAGAGGAGAGTAATAGGGGGATAATGGGGATAATAGGGGGATAACTGTAACTGAACAACAATAAAAAATAAAAGGAAAAAATCAAGAATTATATAATTCAAAGCTTTCTGGATGAATAAATTATAAACTATGCTTTCGCAGTTTTCATTAGGAGGTGGCAGACAGAGCCACTGTCCTTTGTTGTATATATTGAAACTTAGTCTTGAACTATGCAGATCAAAAATAAGTAAAATTTCCAGAAATGTATCATTTACATTAACGCAACTGCCTTGCATCTACCCTTCTGGTCCTCTATCTTCATAGAAGGAGAATCTCTTAGAGACATGGATATGCTATATGTGATATATACAGTATTTACATATTACTACACAAATATATTGCATATTATATATTTTTGGCCATTAGTTAAAATCCTGGCTGAACATCAGAGTTACCTGGAGAGTTATTTATAAGCCATATTTTGTCATGAGTATTATAGAAATAACATTTCTGGTTATTTGTGAATACATAACATTTTAACTTGGCTCAAATTTCAAAAGGTATAAAAGGTTTTGCTGTGGAGAAATCCCACTCCTATCTGACAGCCACTCAGTTTTTCTTTACACAGGCAAAATCAATTCTATGAGCTTTTAGTGTAACTTTCCAGAGATATTGAATGCATATATAAGCAAATATGTATGTTCATCCTTTTTTGCTATCCACTGGTAGCAAATGATACAGCCTTGCATTTTACACTTGGTGAAACATCTTAAGGATTGGCCCCATCCATAAACTATTTCCTCATTCTTTTTTACACATACACTTGTATATTATAACATGGATGCACCATAATTGTTTAGTCTATCAGGAAAGTTTTTTAAAATGCACGTTCCTGGGCCCTGTCATAGATCTATAAAATTAAAATCTATGGACCAGAGTCTGGGAATATGTGTTTTTAACAAGCTCCCTAGGTGGCTGTCATCAAGTCAGCACAGTAGATTGGTCCTAGAGAATCACCATTCCAGGTTACCTGCTCTGAAAATCACTTTTTCCAGCTGTGTTTTTCACAGGCTAGAAAGCAGAGGTCATATTTTCTGGGAAGAGCCTGAATCATCAGTAGTACATGTTTCTGAATGAAAGGAAGTGACATAATCTTTATTGTTCAATTTATAGGACATTTTCAAGAAAAGGAATTATTCCTGTAGATTGGTGCCAGTATAGTTAAGTCAGCTATTGATTTGCCCATATCACACAGCTCAAATAAGTCTCAGTGAATCTCAGCTTTTCTTCTGCTTTACACTCACCCCCACCACCCCCAGCAGCTGGGACTTCTGTCTGCAATTCTCAGAAGGGAGCTGTAGCACACGAATAATGATGGCCACAGTTTTTGTAATACGGAAAGGCCACAGTGGAGACTAGATTCAAATCCCCAAGGAGAGCGCACCCACCCAACCTTTGAACAAAAACTGATTTTGATTCTCCAAGAAGGTCATGAAATGTCCTAGGTCCTCACTGTATTCATTTGGTCAAGAGAAGATCATTTATTTTTATCAAACAGGAGAATCAAAAGCATA
Source organism: Tonatia bakeri (assembly GCA_004024845.1). Lineage (NCBI taxonomy): Eukaryota > Metazoa > Chordata > Mammalia > Chiroptera > Phyllostomidae > Tonatia > Tonatia bakeri. The sequence goes on from PVIA01004264.1 coordinate 25,525, forward strand.
TGATGACATAGCTAAATCTACTCTCTCCCCTCCCCACCAGTACATATATGTACAGGTTTTGTGTTTTTTTGTTTTTTTTTTTTGCTTTTGTCTTTTTTCACCTCCTAGTAGCTTGTGGTACAGGACAGTACATTAGTCAGTAATATCTCCCTCAAAGGCCCCAACCGTGTAATGCACATGAATATACTTTTTGGTCAGTGTTTTGGGTGGGAATGGATTTGGAACCACACAACTTCCTAAGAACATGTAAAGTAATTAAAACATAAATACATACACAGGGTCATTTTGATTTTTAGCAAGTTTAAAATGACCGCAATCACATATATATAAATACCTTCTTGCCATCCATCCCTAAACCAAACCCTTTATTGTTTAGTGTTTGCTTCTGTTCCGTTTCTATCAGGTGCGTCATCAGTGGGGAGGCATAAGCAGAATGGTTAATCAGCCGAGTTTGCCTGGAGGCCCTGCAAGTAGATTTAGAGCCCAGCTATAACCGATATATTGGTTTTGTTTGAGCAATTTGAAAAAATAAATCGGTTGCTTAAAACAACTAAAATAAAAGATGCAGTGTTCCTTACTGCTTTGGATACTAATGGTTCATAGATTTTCAGCATCTTAATCAATGATAGTGATCTTTGAGGTGAATTTAAAGTGGAAAGGAACTAAGGTATTGATTACATTCTACATAGATTACTTAACCTCATTATTAAGCTGTAATCACATGTTCCCATTTAACAGATGAAGAGATTGAGGCTCAAAAGGTTATAGTTTACCCAAATCACACATCTAGGGGATGGCATAGCTAGGGCTGGAAATTAGTTCTGACGCTAAATAGTATGCCTCTTTCACTAAATCATGTTTACTATCTAGACAAATAATGTAATTTATAGACACACTTACCAGAGAAAAATAGTCAACATAGTTAAATAAAAACCTATTGAATATTTCATCATGAATCCCCAAACTGGATAATTGTGGTAATTCAATTTCCTAGACAAGTGTTTCCATGGCTGAATGGATAATTATCGAACCAATTGTACTATCAGATCATTTAGATTACACGCTATCAAAAAGAAAAGCTATTCTAGATATAGTACTATACATAAATTGGGCATCATTGGGTTTAGTTTTGGAACAGTTCTAGCTACAACTGAGTGTAACAGCTCCTTTAGAAGATTTCCAAATGAAAAAGTGATTTGTGCTTCTTTTGTTGTTGCTAATGTTAGTTCTATACCATATTTAATCAAACATTTGAAAGTGTATAAATTTAAATTTTGGTATTAAATATAGATTACTGACACACACATTTCTGTAACAGCATCACCCAGAAATAAATCAACCTCAATAAGACAACATTTTTAAGGAGACACCTGTTCTGACCTCTCTGAGTTCCTGAATGTTGATACAGGGTTGCTCTAGGTTAAATATATGAGTATGTAACTTAAAAAAGCCTGGAAAAATTGTAAAATATTAGACCTCTATAAAAAAAAGAAAAAGAATTTGTTTTAAAAGAATTAAACTCACAGCATTGAATGAGAAAAATATATAGTCCATGCCTAATCTAGTTACAAATATACTCACACATGTGTGTGTGCTTGAATGTGTCTGTGCACGTGGTGAGTGAGTGAGTGAGTGAGTGCATTACACTGGTGATTGATATCATCTCCAGCCCTTAGTTAGGTAAATGGAACATCTATGCTATAATCTGATCTGGATTGTTCTTTCATATTACATCTATTCTCTTCCTAATATCTCACTGTCTTGCCATAGCTAGATGGAATTCAAGGCTTTTATTCTCAGTAACTATGTATGCATTTAAAACAATTCACTCTGAGGGTACTCTTTTTAATTCTGAAATGTTTTAATATATTTCAAATTATAGCCTAATGCAAGAAACACTCAGGTATCCAACTTTGGGCTCCATCAAATTTACTATTTCAGAAACAGAAGCATAGATACATGGAACAGACAGAGAGCTGCCAGAGGAAGGAATGGGGAGACTGGATGAAAAATGCTGAAGGGGTCAGTCAAAGAACATTGATGCAGGACTCATGGATGTGGACAATGATACGGGGATTGACTAAGGGAGGGGACAGATGGGGCTTGGGGGAGGGGGGTGAAGGAAGAAAAAGCAAAGGCCACTATAGTAGAATAAATAATACAAATTTTAAAAATGATAAACATTTAATATTTTGCTTTACTTTCTTTTATTTTCAAATTACAAGACATAGATATAGTTGGTTTTTAAGCTCCTTAAACCCCTTACCAATTCAAGTTCCCTTCTCCCCTTCTCACATGATAAGCATGACCCTGAATTTAGTTTTTCATTCTTAAGCATGTTTTAATTTGCTTACCTAAAGTGTCTGAATTCACAGACAATGTTTAGGACTCCAGTTAAACATGTCAGGTTAAACACACTTATTTTCATCCCCTAAGGAAACCCACCTAAAATACTATAAAAACATAGTCATACAAAGAGAACAGGAGCAAATCATGCTTTGCCCAGTTGCATGTGGGAGTACATGGAGGGGGGATTTTTATTCCATCAAGAGAAAAAAATGGATGCAAAAATATCTGTCCCTTTTATCAGGAATGCAAAAACTTTCCCCATTGAACTGAGTCACATGACAACCATAAACTGCAATAGTCCTAGGATAGAAAATATTTTGCTTTTCCACCTTCAAAACAGAAGTGCTGTGTAGCCAAACCATGGATTTGCTGTAGGGCCCAAGGATCTTACTTGACTGAGGAGAGAGATAGGAATTATTAATTGGGTTCTAGGAGATTGCTACCTTTGGTAAGTTCCAGAAAATGCAAAGTGCTTGCTTTGCTTGTTACCAGTGTCCGTCGTTCAGATTTCTCCAAAGTGTTCTCCTTGGAACAGGATTCAGTGGGATGTTTGGTAAGCTTACTTGACCACAGTGTCAAAAAGACTGAAAGATTAGAACTGATTTACTACAGTGTTCAAATATATTTGTATAATATTAATCTATATATAATTTCTTTCTGCCTCAAAATTCTTATTTCCAATGAATTAGCAGGTAGTTTACTGCTTCTTATTGATTTTCCTTCTTCTTTTTTCAGTTTGTAAATGTTAAATTCAATTTTATATGAAATTACAGCATTTCGGGTCTCTTAACTCTAATTTGTTCTTTTATTCCCATTCCCTCAAGTAATAACAAATCCAAAACATTATTTTATTATCATTTGAGATTAAAATCACAGTACTTCATGTCCTTTCCTTCTAAAATTTTTAAACTTATTTTGACAGTTAAATTTTATTTTTAATTTACATAAGTAATTTGTGTACATAGTTTATGAAATCAAATAGTCTGAAAATCCTTATAACAAAAACTAGTCCTATGCCCTTTTCCTCTCCCTGTTCGAGCCCCTCACTAGTGCTCCTGTCCAGTTAACAACCCTGCAGGAGTAACTCCTCTTCTAATGACATAGACTTCTTCCCTCTGTTTTTGTACATATATAAATGAATTTTTTCAATATGTACTTTTTTATTAACTTCTTTCACCTAGTACTGTATTTCTTTTTTAAGGTTTTTAATGTTTCTTTTTTAAGATATTTATTTATAATTTAATTGTTGTTCAAGTACAGTTTTCTGCCTTTTCCCCCATCCCAGCCCAGCCCCCAGCCCTCCGTACCTCCCTCCCATTTCCATCTACCCCTTGTTATTATCCCTGTGTCCTTTCTATTTGTTCCTGCAAACCCTTTACCCTTTTATTTTTTTATTTTTAGACAGAGGGGAAGGAAAGGAGAAGAGGGGGAGAGAAACATCAATGTGTGATTGCCTCTTACACTCGCCCCCTGCTGGGGACCTGGCTCACAACCCAGGCATGTGCTCTCACTGGGAATCGAATTAGTGACCCTTTGCTTCACAGGCCGGCATTCAATCCACTGAGCTACACCAGCTAGGGCTATATTTCTGATATTCATCCTGACGGCTATCTGCTATAAGTTGTTCTTTCTTATTACTGCTTAGTATTGCATTATGTAAAAATACAATGGGCATTTCAGTAAGGTCCACTCTTTTAGCTATTTTAAATAGTGTGGCTGTGAACATACTAAAATGTTGTTGGTGATCATATACTTGTATTTTTGTTGGGTATATACCTAAGAGTGAAATTGCTAGGTCATAGAGTATGTATATGTTCAGCTGTAATACATACTGCCAGAAAGTTGTCCAAAGTTGATTTCTTTAATATGTATTCCCACCAATAGTGTGTGGGAGTCCCAATTATTCCACATCCTTGACAACACGGTTTTTTTTGTCTTTCATTTTAGCCATTCTGGTGGGACTGTAGTAATACATTACCATGATTTTAGTTTGAATTTCTCTGTAGACTAAAGAAGTTTAACACATTTCAGTATGTGTTTTATCCATTAGGATGTCTTCTTTTGGGGAGTGACTGATTAAGCTTTTGACAATTTTCTTTATTTACTTGTAGAAATTCTTTGTTTTGAATATGAGTCCTTTTTCAGATGTATTTATTGGAAATATCTTCTACTATTTGGGTTGTATTTTTTAACCCCACAATGGTATTTTCTAATAAACAGAAATTTTAAATTTTAAAATGGTATCATTAAATTTTTAAAAAAGTGTTATTAAGTTTTCTGTTTCCTGTTTAAGAGATTGTCTATCTCAATTCATAAATATGCTCTCCTTTGTGTAATTCTAAACTCTTTATTGGTTTACATTTCACATTTAAAACTGCAATCTATTCAGAATTTTGTTTCTAGTATGAGACAGGGACAGGTCAAAATTCACAAATATATACATATATGGCAAAAGTAGGTTTACAGTTGTGAGTACATGAAACAGTTTATTCTTATTATTTATTAATTATATTTATTTGTATTATAACTGTAAATCAACTTCTGCTCACCTCTGTATATATAGTATATATAAATTCTAAATTGATCCAGCACTATTATTTATTGGAAAAAAATTTCCTTTCTCTACTGCATTGAATTATCATATTTGTCATAAATCAGCCTACTATATGCGGATCTTTCTGGAATCACTTTTTTTCTGTAGGCTTGTTCTTATTCAAATACCACAGTTTTTGTTATTGTAGCTTTTAATAGATATTGGCATCTGCAGGTAAGCCCTCCAGTTTTCTCCTCTTTATTTTTTTAAATTTTATTTTAATTGTTGTTCAAGTAGAGTTTTCTGTCTTTTACTCCCATCCCAGCTCACCTACCCAGCCCTCCCCACCTCCCTCCTATTTCCGTGTTTTTTTCCTTTTTAAAGACTATCTTAGCATTTATTTTTTAGTTCATAGTTATTTCCATATTAACTTTATAATTGGCTTTTCAATTGCTTGAAAAAGCAATAAACTGCTAGCATTTTTACTGAACTGAATTGCATGTATAGATAAACTTGGGGATGATGGACCAACTTAACAAAACTGCATCTTCTGACTCATGACTATGTTATATGTTGCTATTTATTTAGATCTTACTTTCTTTACAAATGCCTCACATTATTTAGTGTCAATGTTTTGAACTTCTTGATGAGATTTATTCCTAGTATTTGATATTTCTGATACTGTTGTACATATATACTTTTTAAATTTTTTTCTCTTTTAATATGGCTGTAATACAGACATATAGTTGAACTATGTACATGACCTTGAATTTAGCAATCTTGTTAAATTTACTGGTCATTTAGATTCTTTTGGATTTTTTAGGTCCACAATCATGTTATCTGCAAATAATGATGTCTTTCATTCTTTTCACTCTCCTTAGTTTTTCTTTCTGCACTAATTTTCCTGACTAGGCACTCCAGTATAATGTTGAACAGAAGTATTCACAAGAAATGTTTTCAATATTTCATGAGTATCATATTAGTTATAGATTTTAGACAATTTTAAAATCACATTAAAGAAGTTACTTCTATTTTCAGTTTGCTGAGATTTGTTTTTTAAGTCATGTAAAACACATATCTAGATCAGGAGTCAGCAAGCTGTAGTCCAATGGCTGATTGACTCTTTAAGAAAAAGTTTGACAATCTTTGATCTAGATGATCAGATACTTTTTTTACTTTTCGTGTTAACATAGAAATCCACTGATAAATTGGAATGGTAAACCAATCTTGCATACATAAAATAAACTAAATAAGTCCCAATTGGCCATTATTACTTTTTTTAATAATTTGCTGGATTGGATTTGCTTCTATTTATGTATGTAGTTTTCCCCTTTTAATTGCACTGTAGTTTTTCACAGAGTGAAGTGGATACATTTGAAGCATAAGTTTTGGTGAACTTGTTTGACAAACTTATACACACATGTAACCCACATGCTATTCAACATACAGAATATTTCTATTACCCCAAAGTGTTCTCTTATGTAACTGCCCAGTCAACTTCTACCCTCCCCACATCAAATGTAGTTCCTACTCTGAATTCTTTCACCACAAATTAATTTTATATGTCCTAGAACTTCATAGAAATGATAATAAAATATACGTATTCATGTGAGTCTGACTTGTTTCATTTAGCATATTTTTTGAGATTCATCTATGCTGTTGCATATGAAAGTAATTCATTCCTTTATATTGCTGAATTGTATCCCATTGAGTAAATACACTACCAATTTGTTCATCCACTTTTTAGTCAACATTTAGTTATTATGAAAAAATCCGTTATGAACATTCTGATATGATTTTTCATATACATGTTTTCACTACTCTGGAGTAAATAATAAAAAGTAGAATTGCTCTTTCATAGTGTACCTGCATATTTAACTTTATAAGAAACTGCCAGAGTAATTTTTTAAATGATTGTACTACTTTATACATATACCAACAAAATATGAGAGATCTGGGAATTTCACATCCCAACCAGTATTTGAGACAACCATATTATTTAATTTTAGCCATTATAGTGAATATATGGTGGTGTCTAAATATAATTTTAAGTTGTACCTCTAGTGATTTAATGACTTTGAGCATTTTCATATTTTATTTGACTCTAGTATATATTATATTTGTAAACACCTGCTTGACTTTTGCTCACTAAAAAGTTTTTAAAGTATTATCCATAAAAAATGAGTTGTCTTTTTATTCTTGAGTTAGAGGAATCTCTACATATTCTGGATAGATCCTTTGTCAGAAGTATGGCTTCTACTTAATTTCTTTAATAACAAAAGTGAATTATGTTGAGCAGAAGCTTTTCATTTTGATAAAGTTCAACTTACCTACTTTTATTTTATTTTATGGTTGATGCTTTTTCTGTCCTGTTAAAAAAACCTTTGCCTATACCAAGGTTTAAAATAGTTTGTTTTCTCCCAAGAGTTTTAGTTTCAGAATTTATAATTAAGTTAAAATCTAGCACTCATTTATGATAGAAACTCTCAGTAAAGTGGGAATAGAGGGGACATACCTAAACATAATAAAGGCTGTATATGAACAACCATCTGCTAGCATCATACCCAAAAGACAAAAACTGCAAGCATTCCCCTTAAGATCGGGGGGAACAAGACAAAGGTGTCTGCTTTCACCTTTCTTATTCAATATAGTACTGGAAGTCCTAGCCACCACAAGCAGACAAGAGGAACAAGTAAAAGGCATCCAAACTGGAAAGGAAGAAGTAGAACTGTCTTGTTTGCAGATGACATGATACTATACGCAGAATTCCAAAGACTCCAACAGGAAACTATGAGGACTGATAAATGAATTAATCAAAGTATCAGGATACAAAATTAATATCTAGAAACCAGTTGCATTTTTATATGCCAATAATGAACTAACAGAAAAGGAAATTAAAAAAAAATCCCATTTACAGTTACTTCACAAAGAATAAACTACCTAGGAATAAATCTAACCAATGATGTAAAAGACCTGCATGTGGGAAATTACAAGACGTTGAAGAAAGAAATTGAAGAGGATACAACTAAGTAGAAGCACATACTATGCTCATGGACAGGGAAAATTAACATCATTAAAATGTCCATACTCCCCAAAGCAATCTATAGATTCATTGCAATTCATATTAAGATTTCAATGATGTATTTCACAGAACTAGAATAAATATTTCAAAAAATTTATATGGACCCATCAGGAAATGAGTGGATCAAAAAACTGTGGTACATTTACACAATGGAATACTATAGCAGAAAGAAAAAAAATAATTCCTTCCTACCTTTCATGAAAGCATGGATGGAACTGAAGAGTATTATACTAAGTGAAATAAGTCAAGCATCAAAGAAAAATATCATATGATCTCACCTATAAGAGGAACCTAATAAACAAAACAAACAAATGAGTAAATTAGAACCAGAAACATGGAAACAATGAACAGATTGACAGCAACCAGAGGAGAGAGAGGAGGGACATAAGACAGGAAAGAAGGGGAAGGGACTAGTCAAGGAATAGGTATAAATGATCCAGGGACATGGACAACAGGGTGGGGATTGGCTGTGGGAGCAGGGGTGGTATGGAGGGGCAATGGGGGAAAAATTGGGACAACTGTAATAGGAAAGCAAAAAAAAAAATTATATGGAACCACAAAAGGCCCCACATAGCAACAACGATCATGAGAAAGAAAAAGTTGGAGAAATCATGCTACTTAATATCAAAATATACTATAAGGTAATAGTAATCAAAACAGCTTGGTACTGACATAAAAACAGATACATAGATCAATGGAACAGAATAGAGAGCCCACAAATAAACCCACACCTTTATAGTCAATTAATATTCAACAGAGGAAGCAAGCATATACAAAGGGCTAAAAATAGTTTATTTAAAAAAATGGTTTTGGAAAAATTGGATAGATGCATGCAGAAAAAAATGAAACTAGACCACATCTTTACATCACATACAAGAAAAAATTCAAAGTAGATCAAACTTAAATGTTAGACCCAAAACCATAAAAATCCTAGAAGAAAACATAGGCAGCAAAACCTCGGACATTGCACGTAGCAATTTTTTAAACAGATGTATCTCCCCTTTTCTTTTGTTTCCTCCAGGCAAAGGAAGCAAAAGAAAGAATAAACAAATGGTACTATATCAAACTAAACATGTTTTGCACAGAAAAGGAAATAATTAACAAAATAAAAAGACAACCCACAGAATGGGAGAATACATTTGCCAATACTTCTGATAAGGGGTTAAGATCCAAAATTTATAAAGTACTCACAAAACTCAACAACAAAAAAACAAACCACCCAATTAAAAAATGGGCAAAGGACCTGAATAGATACTTCTCCAAAGAGGACATACAGATGGCCAGCAGACATATGAAAAGGTGCTTGGTGTCACTAATCATCAGAGAAATGCAAATTAAAACCACAATAAGATACTATCTCACACCTGTCAGAATGGTTATCATCGATAAATCAACAAACAACAAGTGGTGGCGGGGTGGGGGGTGCAGCAGGGAGAAAGAAGAACCCTTTTGTACTGTTGATGGGAATGCATGTTGGTGCAGCCACTGTGGAAAACAGGATGGAGTTTACTCCAAAAATTAAAAATGGAGCTGCTTTTTCACCCAGCAATCCCACTTCTGGGAATATATCTGAAGGACTCCAAAACACTAATTTGAAAAGACATAAGCACCCCTATGTTCATTGCAGCATTACTTACAATTGCCAAGATATGGAAGCAGCCTAAGTGTCCATCAATAGACTAGTGGATAAAACAACTATGGGACACCTACATAATGGAATACTACTCAGCCATAAAAAAATTTTACCCTTTGCAACAGAATATATGGACCTGGAGAATATTACGCTAAGTGAAATAAGTCAGTCAGAGAAAGACAAATATCATATGATCTCATTCATATGTGGAATCTAATGAACAAATTGAATTAATAAGCAAAACGGAGACAGACTCATAGATGGAAAGCAGATAACAGATAGTGAGGGAGGGAAGTTAGGGGGTGGAGGGATTGAGCCAAAGGAAGAAGGACTCATGGACATGGACAGTAGTGCAGTAACTGCTGGGGGTGGGTGTAGGGAACTAAATGGTAATGGAAAAAAATACAGTCAAGATTAAATTTAAAATAAGAGTTTTAGTTTTAGAATTTATAGTTAAGTTAATCATCCGCTTTGACTTTTTACGTATAGCATGAGGCATAGATCAAGGTTAACTTTTTTCCATACAGGTATCCAGTTGTTTTAGCATTATTAATTGAAAAGAATATTCCTTTTGCCACTGAACTGCTTTGACATTTTTGAAGAAGATCAGTTGATTATTCAAGTGTGGATCTATATCTGGGCTCTATTTTCTTACAAATCAGACCATTTGCTAGTGGTACAAGTCCCTAAGCTCTATTCATTTTCTATCAGTTGTCTTCCTAACTGTTCTTCATCTTGGATAATTTCTATGAACTTTTTTCAAGTTAATTGATATTTTCTCCTTTGGTATCTAATCTATATTAGAGCCCATCTAGTAAGTTTTTAAATTTCAGATATTTTATTTTTTTCATTCTAAAATCTCCATTTGTTTTTTAAAATATTTTTATTTCTGTATTGAGATTTCCTGTTAGTTCCTTTCATTATGTTTAAATTTTGCTTTGTATCCTTAAAGATATCTGTCTTAACACATCAGTTTGCCAGTAAATAATCAATCTCTGTCATATCTGAGTCTCTATTATAAATTCATTTTTTGCTTGGTTGTAGGCCATCATTTCCTGCTTCTTCATGTGTCTAGTAATTGGGTGCTGGATGATTTTGTTTTGTTTTGTAAGGGGGTTGAACTTTGTTATGCAGATAATTAATTTGCTTGTGTATCAGCTTGATCCTTTAGAGGGCTGTTTATAAACTCAATATGCAAGATCTATACTAAGGCTAAATGGTCTACTGATTAGATTTGTCCTTTTGGGGGTATCAACTGAATGCCTGAAGATTCCTTGAGGTCTCTTTAGTCTAGCTAGGAGGAATCTCAACATCTCCTAGATTGTGCAAACTCTGGCATCTTTATTCAACTCATAACATTTCTTGGCCTTACAGAATCTTAACTTGTGCTTTCTCAGCTTAGTCTTGGGTCAGATATTCTAGGGGACCAAGTTCAGATTTCTGAAGTTCCTTGTCTTTGCATCTCTCGCCTCTTCCCTGCACTTCATATTTCACCCTTTCAGAAGCTATTATTCTTATTTTATTTTGTCTTATAATAAAACTGTATTGGATTCCATTGTGATCCTTCTCTATTGGTTGCTTTAAATAAAATTAGATTCCCTGTACTTTCAGAATGTAGGAGTGGATCAGGATAACTTTTCTGGTGGTATGGCTTTAGGACTCACTTTTTACATTTTCCAGAAATAGCCTCTTACTTTCTAAAGTCTGCTGTCTCTCATTCTTCTCACTTTTACCTAGACCTTCTTTTTCCTGTGAGTCATTCTAATGAATTATTGAAACTAAGTGGTATAGTGGGAACCATTAACTTTGTAGTCAGCTTATCAGAAGTGAGGGTGGCTTGGAGATTCCCAACTTGGCTGGTGTATAAAGTGAGGACATTCTTGAGGAGGACCATGTCCTCTACCTGTGAGGTTGACCCAGCTTCCAAGTCAGCGATATCATGGCTTTTGATGAGCAAGGTTGGGAAATAATATGTTATACAAATAAACACATATTTGTTATGGAGTAATACATGTACACTGAAATGACATCTTGTTATTAGAAATAGAAATATCCGAAGAGAGAAAATTAAACACACAGGAATTAGGGTAAGGTTTGTTGCTAGTTGATGGCACTATTGCTATGATTTTAAAATGCTAAAAATCTTCCCTGCTAGTCTTCCTCACAGGATTCATGATGCATCTCTAACAATGAAGATCAATAGGAAAATGGGAATCAAATGACAATCAGCTACAACCCTAATGCACATCTGAGGAAAATGAGAGGGTCATTGGCTCCCTAACTGTATAGCTACCTGGAAAGAGGATGAGAGAGGAGAAGATAACCAGGGAGGCAGAGCTTGTCTAGCTCTTCTTGGCATGTAGAGAAAAGAAGGAGAATGTGTAAAAGTGAAAGAATAAATATAACCTGCACCAATGTATTTTAAGTTACAATTAACCTGACTACTGGTATTTATAACTAGTATTTGTTTTGGTCCACTGAGTTATGTTGTATTCTGAATAGAGTCCTCTTTTCTCTCTTTGGCAAGTGTGTTAGGCCATGCCAGACCTACTACACTGGAAATTCAAGTAGGCTCAATGATACAGCAAGAGCTACAACATGGAAGTATATGCTCTAGCACAGCATGGATTTTCCTTCTACCCAGTCCAAGTAATATAAAAGCCAACCAGTGAGTCTGTGCACTCCAGCAGATTTTATTTCACTCTAGGCCACAGGGATCACCAAACTTCAGGTATCCCATGAAAAATAGCAGGAGGTATTAGAGGTATGTCGACTCATTTTCATTCCTCATTGCATATGATTTTGCAATTCATAACTTTATTCTGGCTTGATAATTTACAGGAGAAAAGTCACTTTGGACTAAGTTTAAGTGGTCATTATCATCACTATTTGAACTTATTCAGATCCAGAGCTCTGAGTTGCTACTAATGATGTTGGTGGCTGTGGCTGCAGTGTGTGACTACATGATTTTCAGAAAAGTCATTCTATTTGCTCTGATACACTGCATTTAACATGTGGTTTATCTTCCCATCACACTCAAGAGTGTTTTGTTTTTAGTTTTAGAGCTGATTATGTTTTGCAACCTCTTAAAGGAATAGGGATATGTACAGAAAAGGAAAGGAAGGAAGCGGGAAGTAAGGAAGACCAGGACTAGATAAGGCAATGATGTGCAGTTTTTATTAAAATTCTTCTAATATTTTGTTAAATATGCCACTCCAGGATTAAATCCACTTAATTGCCAGATGTAAACTGTTCTTGGTTGAAGGGAAGAAGCTAGGGCTCCCAATTCAGTGAGTGGTCCTAAAACCTTCAGTTCCCTCACAGATAGTCATATCTGTATTTTCTTTCTCATTTCACCATTTCCCCAGCAGTCACTTTTTTAAAACATTATTTTGTTGTTGTTTAATTACAGTTGTCTGCATTTTCCCCCATCCTAGTCAAACACACCTCCCTCCCTTGCTTCCCCACTGTTCCTTCTCCCATCCCTCTGGCTATTGTTAGATTTTTCTTAATTTCAATGACTCGGGTTATATTTTGTTTGCTTTTCTCTTTTGTTGATTATGTTCCAGTTAAAGGTGAGATCATATGGTATTTGTCCCTCACCACCTGTCTTATTTCACTTAGCATAATGCTCTCCACTTCCATCCATGCTGTTGCAAAAAGTAGGAGCTCCTTCTTTCTTTCCCCAGCAGTCACTTTTATCACTATCAGTATGAAGAATACAAAGATGAGGACACCCACTTTGTAACTCTTGAGATTTGGTCATATTACTGAGTTTTATTAAGCTTTTGTTGACTTACTAGCATGGCTTCTGGGGTGTTAGTGTAAATTAGGCACTGTTTCTATTAGATTTTCCATTCTGCCCAGGATCCTCATGTTTTCTTATAATTCTAATATTTCAGCTGAAGAGGACGGACTTGAAGACTAACAACAGCAATAGCTCCAGCCTCTGAAAGTCTCCAGAGACAAATATTTTTGTATTACTTTGTGAGGAAAACCCTCCTGTTGGTGGGCATCTTTAATTATAAAAAGTTATTTCCCATGTTAATATTGGCCTTTTCAAACTTACATTCAGAACAGTGTGTAATAGATATATTTCCTTTTCCAGAGGGCCAGATTTAAATATATAGACAGCTATGTGCTCTTTATTTCAGGCACTGTAAACATGTCCAATAACTTTGTATATTCCTTTGTATTTCAGGACTTAGCAATTTATAGATATGATCCAGGCAACTTCATAATAATACAAAGAGGTAACTGAGGCCCATACCACTTGATGAGGAAAAAAATCTACTTTAAACTCCAGTTAATAAATGTAGAAGGAAAGACAGAACTTGAGAAACATCATTTCACAAACTTTAGCTAACTTATCAATTCAGACAAGATTTATCTGAGTAAAAATCTTTAGGTTAATAGTGAATGGGAATCTGGACAATCATTTGATCCAAAGCAATACCACACAAAATACTTTCTAATCATAAGAGGTTGAATAAGATTGCACAATATAAGGTTCAGACTGCCGTCACTCCAGTGAAGGTCAATTTTAGCAAATTAATAGTAGGTGAATTAAAAGTTCTGTGTCTTCTGACGTGATACAACAGGCATGAAGTACACAACATCATCTGTGATATTCTATCTATGGTGTTTCCCTTGAACTCACCAAGCCTTTAAAGGGGGTGTATGTAGACAAATCCAAAAAGACAGGATATTCTGGACGTCAACTGGCCTTTTGTCTTCAATAGTCATAAAAAGGGCTATACTATATAGATTTTAAAAACTTAAGGGATATAAAAACATATATCTCAGAAGATATGCACTAAAGTGTAATAGTGTCAATTTCTGAAAGGTGGGGTGTGACTTTTTTCTTTGTATTTTCTATAATGTATATTGTCTACTGTCTCTACTATAATAAAACATGTTTATTTTTTATTTGTGTTCAAGCTGTCTCCCTCTGCTCCATTCCCCACTAGCCCAGCCATCCCCACTTCCCACCCTTGATCCTATACCCCTTTGGTTTTGTCCATGTGTCCTTTATACATGTTCCTGAAAACCCTTCCCGGTTTACCCCCATTATCGCCTCCCACCTCATCTCTGGTTACTGTCAGTTTGTTCTTTATTTCCATGTCTCTGGTTATATTTTGCTTGCTTGTTTGTTTTGTTAATTAGGTTCCACTTATAGGTGAGATCATATGGTATTTGTCTTTCACCACTTGGCTTATTATTTAAAATTTGATATTCAACCTGACTAAATGGCTTGCTCAGTCCATATGAGATGCTTTCCAAACTTCTGCCATGCTTGCCAGTCTTCCCTGGTTGAATTCTTATTTGCTATTGTCCTTTCTGAAATATGATACCCATTATTTGGCAATATTCCTGAGATGTAATTTTTGGTACAAAGTAGAACTTCTGATCTGACCACTTTATTAAGGCAGTTGAAGAAGACTCCAGAGCCTTTCTGGAAAGTCAGTCATCTTATTTACTCTTTTGGATAGTCCACAGACTATTTAGAATACAGGGCAGCTATTCAGAATAGACTATTTTGAAGAAAAATCTACTATTCAGATTAGAAGTTAAGAAAATAGGTTCTGGAGATCTTGGGGAAAGTTAACTTCACTAAGCCTCAATTTTCTCACCTATAAAGTGAATAAAACACTAGACCCTGTTTCACAGGTTGTTATAGAGGCTAAATGAGATAACATAGCAAGAGTTGATTCACAGCATATAATCAACAAATTTGAGTTAATATTATAATTACTATTGTGGTTACATAAAAAAATCTCAGCATAAGATAATATCATTTAGATTTCTCCAATACTTCAAAACTGCTTTGATCAAAAGTGATGTATTTGGCCAGCTTCCTCATGCAAATGTCTTTTAATCAAAAGAATTGGACCAAATAAGTAATTTTCTTCACCTGACAATAAGTATATCACTAGATTTTGCTTATGCTGTGAATTCCTTCATTAACTCACCAATATTGGATCCTTTGAATGTTTAGGACCAATGCAGCCCAGAAAGCACTCACTTAAATGAAGTAACCCCAAGATGTCAAGGGAAACTTTAGGGGACTGTCACGTGCACGGACACCCTTTGAGAATACACAAACTTTAATGAGGCACCTGGATGATGAATGCTCTGAGGGTCTCATCAGAGCCACACCGTTTGCTCTGTGTGAGCTTAACCCACGCACAATTAGCAACTGAAATCATGGTCCTAAAGACACAGGAGACAAAAATCTCAGAATTTTTTAGAGCATCCATTAAAGTGCAGAAATAAGTAGATGGCCATCTGTGTGGGAGGTAAAATGATGGAGAATCTTAAGTTTTAAAATAATTGATGCCCCTCCAAACTCCAAACAATTAGCCCAGGATCAGAAAAGTTTAGAGAAGCTAAGTTACTTCAAAGTAAACAATTTTCTTAGAGTTTTACATCAGATATTTTAGTGATTTCAATGGGATAACTAATTTTGTTGTATTTTAATTAGATTTCTTTCCACTGCTAGATACAGAAACTCATGATTTAAATAATAATGGAAGGCATTGACTAGTGTAACTGGAAGTCCACAACTAGGGCAGACCTCAGAATTGGCTTCATCTGGCAGCGCCAGCTCTCAGTCCCAGAGGTCGTTCCTCTGGCTCTGTCCCCCTCCTCTATTTGCCTTCATGAAATGGCAGCCCCAGCTTTACCTATGCATAACCTCTTCCCATGTGTCTTACTTAAAGGTAAGTAAACACTTTCCAGAAACTTCCAACTAGTTCCCCTTGACCTCCTAGGCCAGTATGGTGTCTCAGCTCCCATTTCTGAGCCAATCATTAACCAGGGAGTGGGATTACATCTGAAACACATGGCTTCAGGTAAGGGAGCTGTAGGCATGTGCATGAAATCTGGGTACTCCTGGTAGGAGAGTAATCAGTCTGGGTGGGTAATGAACAAGGAGTAATGAAAAACAGTTCAAGGTTGGATGAAGCAGGGAATTATTTTAATTTCAGAAAATTAGTTTTCCATGTTAATGAAATTTGGCTTTTAAACAATTATGAAGGAAAAGAATCCAAACCTTTTCCCATCTGGTTTTCCCCTTTGCTGAAATGACAATAATAATTTTGCGTGGAACTAACAGTATTTTTATGTATCGTATCTCTAGCCAGGTTTTAGAATTCTCAAATGGCTTTGAGCACTTTCAAAATGTTTGAAGTTTTGAAAAACCCAAGTGATAATTTCCCTTAATTTTTAGAACATCAGATTTTTAAAAATGGAGATGCAATCTGTATATAATAACCTAGACTTCAAAATGTTGTTATGTAACAGCTATTTGATGTTTGACAAGTTTTGACACTCCTTAATGAGCTTGTTTATATCTTTAATCTTAGAATTAAATTTACCAAGTATAAATCTGAGCATCAAGTATGATTTTATTCTTGAAGGGGTAGAGTTGTGTCTAAATTCAGCAAGACATTTTTTAATTCTCTTAAAGTGAAAAAAGACCTATATTCCTTAATTTCAACCTAAGTACTCTTTTTTTGGCTTTCATTATTTTCAACCAAATTAACCATTCTTCTATTTTTAGGAACTTCTAAGCCATAGTTTGGGATGAAAAGTTTAACGACCTGAAATCAAGAGTGCTATATATGTGTCAAGTTGGTTATAAGATCCTAGGGAAGCCATCTTGACTCTCCAAATCACAATGTTCTCCTCAGGTCATTGGACTCCATGAATCATTCATTTATTCATTTAATGCAAATTTATTGGCTGCCTAGCATGGTCTTGGGAATTAAGAAAATATATAAGGCCTGACCCTTGGCTTTTGAGGAGTTCACAGTAAAGTGACACAAGGTGAAGTATAGCACAAAGGACTTTTTAGAAAGGTTAAATGCATGGGTGGAACTGGAGAGCATTATGCTAAGTGAAAGAAGCCGGGTGGTGAGAGACAAATATCATATGATCTCACCTACAGGTGGAACCTAATCAACAAAACAAACAATAGAGCAAAATAGAACCAGAGACACAGAAATAAAGAACAAACTGACAGTAACCAGAGGGGAGGGAGGATAACAAAGTAAAGAAGAGGAAGGGTCTAGTCAAGGAACATGTACAAAGGACCCACAGACAAGACAACAGGGAGGGGGTAGGACTGAATGTGGGAGGTGGGGTGTGGGTAGGGCAGAGGAGAGTAATGGAGGAAAAATGGGGACAACTGTAACTGAACAACAGTAAAAAAACACAGACTCAAAAGAGAAGGTTTAAATGATGGAGATGTAAATGGTGTATTTTGGAATTACCCAAAAGGGATCCTTAAGTCACCTTAAGTCTGGAGATGAATGAAGGAAAAGTTTTCTTATTAATGATGGATGATATTTGAGCTGAATATTGACGGATGATTAGCATTAGCCAGGCAAAGGGAGGCTGGGGAGGAGGGGAACATGTTCAGACAGAAAAAACAGTGTGGTTAAAGGCATGAAGTGAAGACACAGCCTAGTGGAACGGGATATCATAAGCAACTCATGTTGCTGGAGAAACAGCTGGGAAGCAGGGAATGGGAGAAGGCAATGGTAGAGAGGTTCGCGGGGGCAGGAGGCCTTCAGCGGCTTTTCTCCCTGAAGGTGCTGAACAGTCATTAGAAGGTGTTATTTAAGGGTTGGACTGAAACATGTCGGAGTTCTCTAACATTTCATTCTAACCTTCTTTAATTCTACATGTGACTTCTGCCTGTAACATTTAAAATGATCTGAAGAAAGCGATCTATAGTTTATCCTGTAATTTTTCTACCTTCCCAACCTCACTAGCACTACATCTTTATTTGTGTGGCACTAGGATATTTATTAAATTCAAGATTCTTTATCTTATTCAGCTGAACCAAAATAGTTGTGTAGCTATTTTGTTTCAAGAAACATAATTGTAAATTAGTAACATGTTTGTGAAAGCAGTTTAGCAAAACCCTATTACCCTGGATTATGCCACCCTCTATTTAATTTTCTTTCCACTTTCTTAAAGTTAACTGTTTCCCCATATAACACAACATTAAGAACTAGCAGAGTAACCTGTTGCCTTTGCACTCTCTGATACATACAAAATTATTGGTATTAAAAGCAATTTTCCTCCTTTTCCACCTTCTGCTTTCCTCCTTCTTCTCCGTTTTCACTTAGAAAAGTCTATTAAGATGCAAATTCTAGAAGTGGGACTCATCAAGCTATTATTAATTAATGGCAGCATGAATTAGTTGACTATTAGGTGCCCCTTCAGAAGGGAAATGTGCTTTTGCCTCCTGGGACCTAGTGGAAAGAAGTGAAGAAAGGCCTGGAAGTCTGAGAAGGAAAGACCAAGCTAAGCTTTGCCTTTTCACTGCAGAGAACCATTTTCAGCCTGTATAGCTTTTCTAGTAAAGCGACATGGGGTTAAGAAGTGCCTAATACTCGGAACAAAATAACAGAAGAATCTCTTATTCAAAAGGGAAGGTGTTAAAGAGGAAGCCACAGACCTAAAATGATGTCATTTGTGCTAGAGCCCAACATACCAAATTTAAATTTAGTTCCTGACCTAATTGCTGTTTCAACATTTTCTGGAATTTTCTGGTCAAGCTCAAGTAAGGTTATCTGTCACTTGGGCCCTCCCAATCCCCCATAGAAAGAAGAGGCAGTCTTCATGATAAAAACAAACACATGAACAACAACAACAAAACCCTCTTGCCATTCCCTTCCCCCTTCAGAAGAGGATGTCCTGGTCTAAAAATGATCCTCTCTTTTGCTAATAGCTGCCTTGCCCCACTCGTCTTTCTGTAAAAATCCAGTTTGTACAGTCCCTGGGGAGTGCCCTTGTAGTTGCTAGAAGACATGCTGCCTGATTCATGAATTGTGTAATAAAGCCAATTAGGTCTTAACCTTAAGCTTTATTAGTTTGAATTTTGTTCCTTATCAGGAGTAAGCCCAAAGCCACTGAACAGAAATTCATTTCCTCACTATAAATACAAACAATATTGTTTTAAATGACAGAAAGCTTGCTGTGCTGATGTGCTAACCTTTCTTAGGTTTCATGTTAGAAAAAGTTAGTTGCAGCTCACTGTGAGGAGGACACTAAACAGAAAGTGGAGTATCTGTGGTCACCGTCATCCTTGCTGATAGGATGAGCGTTTGTCCACCCCTAACACTCCCACGCTTCTGCATGAATGAATAGATAAGAGATTCCATAAATCCTGGCAAAGAATGGACCACATTTCTCTCAGAATTCCCCAGGAGAAGCAGAGTCCCTCAACATCTTAAGGAGAGTGCTGCATGGGTTTGAACAGACAGAAGGGTGGGGGTGGCTTATAACGTACCAAGGTTGAAAGCAGGAGGAACATCTTCCTCATGAGGCTTAAATCTGGAAGTGTTTTCCTATAGGCTGTATAAAAGGATGATTAAGTCAGAGAAAATCCCTATGACCTCTGGTCTTTCTCCTTGCCCTATATGGCTGGCTCATGGATGCAGTCTTAATTTTTTCTTTGAACTTGTGTGTTTGACAAGAGAAGTGACAGTGTAGCACGAGCAGAGGAGAATGCACAATATGGCAATATGCATGTGTGCTGCCCATTTCTGCCTCACCCCACCCCATGTCTAGTGTTTAGGAAGCCCCATGAGCACAGAATTCCTCTGGAATCATGATGAGTTGGAATTCACTGAGACTCAAAGCAAGTACAAAGTAAGCTTCCTACATCTATGTCTGAGTAAGCAGGGATCCTGATAGTCACAGAAGGCCAGGCTTTCTGTTTGAACTAGAACTTGCTTCAAATGCAGAAACAAGACAACGGCATTCTAAGGAACATAAACTACCAGGTATCATATCCTTTACCCCTCCTGTTACATCCCTGTATTAGCTAACCACTTATGCTAAAAATGATGTCAATTAGTCTTTCCTTACTCTTCAATAACTTGAAGGTAAAAGTGTTGGTAGAATGTGCACAGATCAAGAGATGAAATAAAAACAATAGTTTCAGGCAGTGATTCCTCTATTCTAGTAAGAACAAAAGGCATATGCAAGTATGAGCTTTGAAATACAAATTGTGTAATTTCAATGATTCTTCATACAAGTCCAATGCTCTTATATTTGCATTTAAAACTGGTATTGCACAATATAAAGGACAGTAAAATTCATACTAATAATTTAAAATTTTAATTTATCTTAATTTAGAACAAGATTAAGTAGTAAACACCATGTCAATTTGAAAAGTCTTTAAAAAGAAAAAAAAAAGCTTTAAGTTTTAATACCATCAATTATACTCTTTTTCTGCTTTTTGAACAACAGGCTCCACATTTTTTGTTTCGTACTAGACTCAACAAATTATGTAATCAGCCCTGTGGCCCCACCTCTTGAAATCTACTGGAATTTTCAGTAAAAAAAAATGTGTTTCTCAACAGAATGTATTTGGTCTAGTGGGGTCTTGCTTTCCAGCATGGCTCAGATCACCAATCCCAATCGTCCTTTATCTCACTGTCAGAAACAGAGTGGGGAGAGCACTGTACTCCATTCCCTAGTCATAGGCATTATGAACTACAGGGTGCAATTGAACTATAGGGAGATCCACGTGGCTTCAGAGACCATCCATTGAATTCCCTGATGACCTTCATAAATAAGCAAAGTACAACCTTAGAAAAAGACAGAAGGGAAGGCCTAAACCACCATTCATTTTTTAAAAATACATTTGATATATAACATTGTGTAAATTTAAGGTGTACAGTATTAAATTCAATGCCTCTATAGATTTTAATATTGCTATTGTAGCAGTATTTAGCACCATTATCAATTTACATAATTATCCTTTCTTCCAGGCCACTGTTCTTAACACTTGTGATTAACTGTCCCCAACAGTATGTAGGTTCCTACATATTTAATTCTAGATTTCACTAAAAATAAGCAAAGGCTCATCTGCAACAAAATTCATACTTGTAGCTTCTTGCTTCCAACTTTAAGAAACACTATCTTTCTTAGGCTTTGGTTCACCTACAAGTGACAGAAAGTAACCCTAAAACAGTGACTTCAGCAAGGTTGAATTCCTTCCTCTCTGAGTTATAAGTCTGGAAGTAAGTGGCTCAGGGCCTGTACGTCCTCCACAGTGAAAGCAACCCAGGTCCCTCCTCTCTTTTGCTCAGCTGTTCATACCTCTATTTTCAAGACTACCTTGAGGTTCAAGGTGTCTGTAGCCATCAAGCCTGTCTGCAGAATATCAGGAAAACACAAAATGAAGGAGAAGGGAATATCCCTTCAAGAAAGTTCTAGAAATTGAACACACCACTTCCACCTACATCCTACTAGCCTGAATTTAGACATATAGCTATACTAGATGCAAGACACTAGAAAATGCAATGTTCTCAGCTAAAATATATAGGGTTCTTTTACCAAGAATATTAGGAGAATGGCAGCTGTAGGAAACCATCACTGTGCCACACCATATTTTCAAGTCAGCTATAACCTCACCATTCTGGAAAGAGTTCCCATATAAGTAAATTCCTCTAGCACAGTATCTAATATACAACATAGGAGGTAGTTAATGACTGTTGCTCAATTGGTTCACAAACTGTATCATTATACATTTATAAAGTTTCCTAATTTCTCTAAAGTCTACTCAGATTGATTGATAACTCAGGAATATATGAAAAGAGTACAATGCAAATGTGATAAAAAGTAATAACACTCTATGTGATCTGTTTTATAATCTAGGCTTATTTTCTAATATCAGTATTCTTAAAATGCATTCTACCTGAAAATGAAAGGCGAACTTGAATGTGCATAAAGTTTCTTTAGGCAGCTTTTTAGGGAGCTTTTAAGAAGGCTGATTTCTGGAATATACTCATTACTTATAACTATTAATATTATTGTTATTCATAGTTCTGATTCAGAAAGTCTGGGGTGGGGTTCAGGAATCAGAATTTTCAGTAGGTGCCCAGTGTAATTAACATGAGAAACGCTAGCATGAAACACAGCCGATTGTATTGTGTTTACCTGTAGCTCGCTCCTAGAAAGCCCAACACAGGACCAAATATTTAAAGGTATGATTATGAAGTCCAGAATATCGTATTTCTACCTATACCTTCCATAAATCACTGATAACTTCAGGCCCTTATTTTTGGACTTTCCTGCCTATTAGCTACTCCTTATTAGTCCTTTATTCCTGTTATTTTTCATACGACATGCTCTGAAGTTCTCTAAAGCATGAGAAAAGAAGCCAAAGAAGCCTCAGTGACCCACTTGGGGAAGTGCTGGGTTGGCAATGCAAAGGCGAGCACGTGTGTGCATTTGTGTATGTGTATAGATATATGAGGTGTGTGAGTGTGTGTGTATGTGCATGTGTGTGTGTGTGGGGGAGGAATCTGGGTTTAAGGAGACCATAAGGACTTGGAAAGCCTTTATATAGGAAATAAAGGTTGAGTGAATTTTTCAAAAGATGAGGGTGGAGGAACAAGTAGCTAGGACAGAGAAAGCAACAGGAACACAGATGCAGGAACAAGGAAAAGCCAGATTTTGTGAGTATGACCTCTTTGTAGGATACAAGCACCTCAGTGTATCTTGAATGTGGAGTGTGCACTGGGGTGTGGGTTAGTCTGGAGAGATTGGAACCAGATCACACAGAGGCTTGATGCCATGCGAATGGGGTAATGGTGCCACTAGCAAGGTTCAAGAAAGAAAGTAACACGATGAGGACTATGGCCTTGAAAGACCACTAGGATGACAGTGTGGAGGATGCTTAGTTGTATGAAACAAAGGACCGTTACTATGGTCTAGACCAGAAATGAAGAAAACCCCCTAAGCAAAGGCAGTTGCAAGCAGGGGTGTAGAGGAGGAAGTGTGCAGAAGGATTTGCTTGTTACTGGAAGTTTAGGGAAACTGAGAAGGCAAGGTTGACTTTCAAGTCACTTAACTAATAGAGAATCTAGAAAACAAAAAGGAGACCTGTTGGTGGCAGCTACAGCAATGGTGAATACAATTGGAACTTACTGTATTTGAGGTGCCTACAGTACTTCTAAGTGGCCACTGGTCACATGGATCTATGGGTCTAGCCAGTACTCAAGGGAGACAGAGGTATAGGTGACCATTGTCTCCTAATCTTAGGATCACCTCACAGCAGTATGTTCTGGTAAACATAAAAAAAGCCTGTCTGATAAAGTGTCTTTAATAATAAATCAGTATAAATGTGAAGATGACCTTTTATTTTGTTCTTGTGGATTCCTCTTAAGTCATCTGTGTTGTGCTCCAGCCTCACAAAGGGCGTATGGTCTAACTACTTGAAGGATCATTTATAACAGCTCTAATTTCAGGCCCCTCTGCTTGATATTGATTGGTGGCCCTGTCTCTCCCACCTGATCAAGATGTCACAACATACTCCAACAGTTAGGCCAGGAAAGGTTCTGAGACATAATTCCTATCCTGAGAGTGAGATGGGCCTGTTTAGAGGGGGTACTAAAATGAAAGAAAGCCCCAAAATGCACAGCAAATTGGTGTTTCTCATACCCTGGTTATTTAATTTACAGAAACTCTAGCTTTTGTAGTTCTTGAAGGCAGGAATGCTTTTAAGACAACAGTAAAATCTAGAACACTTTTTAAGGAAAGGTCACATACATTACAGTGGGAATAGTATGGCATACCTTTGAAGCTTACAATACACTTGGCTTTGCTTGGTGTTGAAAGTGACCAGAATTATTCAGGTTCAGAAGAGCATTCGGCAAAGCTGCTTTTCTGACTCTGCCTCTGCCCTCCCTGATTCTGCTTCTGAGCAGATTGTAAGAGACTGGTGCCAACTCTACATTGCTTAATAATAATTCTCATTAGCATGCTGCCTTGGATGTGCATTGCAGAGCAAAATTTAGCTCCTCCTCAGTGTGAATCAGAAGACGAGCCATGAAATACTCAGGGTGAGCAAAAGGCTGGGAGACCTCACAAGAGGGAACACCTTTGGATGGGCACAGCATATTCTCCATTCTTTCCCTGACATGAGGAGGAGAGACAAAGATGAGTTTCCACACCGAACTGGGAACCTGTGTCCTGTCTGCTTTTTCACTTGTGGCCCCTGAGATTTCGGTTGTTTGTAGTTTCCTACTGCACAGTCTGATAAATTTCAAGTGTCCAGAGCCTGCTCAAGCCCACGGCCCCTGTGGAGTGAATGCTACTAGCTCTGGTCCATGCATTTGGCCACAGGGCCACAGGCTGTGTGCACCTTCCGCTCCATGACTTCCCTGAAGTCACTCACATTAGCTTTCGTTGTGAAAGTGAATGGGATGCTGTTTATTCTCTTGCAGATGCCAGAGTGACTGAATGACACTCAGAGGAGACACATACAACCTTACACATTCACAGCCTATTTAACAGGGGCCGTATTTCCCACAAAGGCTTTCACATACCATCTGCTGTCACATGATACCACGTGCCAGGTCCTTATAAGAAATGTATTTGATCACCCAGTTTCTCACTTCTCCTTTAGAAACACCAAATTGAACAAGGCATTAAGTAGATTTAACACTGAAGGAATTATGTGCATATCAAATATAGTGAATTAAAAGGGAATTTTTATTGTAATCACTGGTTGCAAAATGGCAATCACGCTTCCTTATGAAAAATGTAGAAAAGTTATCATACTTAGTGGCTAGCAGAGATATATTTAAATATCTTGTGAATTTACTTGCCGACAGAACAAAAAAAAGTAGAAGGGGAGTTCAAGGTGCTTTATGGTTCCATTTTGTTTTCATTCTGCTGTTGGCATGCCATTTCTCTTGTCCGATCCCATGCTGAACCCAGTGGTAGAGAATTGCCTCGCTGTGAAAGGGTGACCGAACACAAGCGGAAGAGAGAACTGGTGCAAAGTGTACCAGGAAACAAATGAATTAGCACATCCCGCCACATCTCATTCTTGAAGGGTGATACCTTCTTTGTTAATTGAAAAGAAATGTTAAATGGGGAGATAGCAAAAACGTAATAAAATAAAAGGTTTCTGGCTCTTCTTTCTCTCTCCTCTTTCCTGACCTATGACAGCACACTGTAATGTCTCACAGTCTTGCATTTTCATGTATTATTCTGATACTGTCTGTAGGGAGCCTAGAACGGTCTGCCAGAGAGACAGTCATAATTGAAAGTTCTTTCAAGAGAAGGATTTCTATCAGGTCTGCCGAGGGAATAGGAGCTCCACCTGCTGACTTTTTTATGTTTGCCGACTCTGAAAGAATGCAAAGCATAAAGAAATTGAATGGCAGTTATTTCTTTTATAATTTCTCAGTGGAAAATACTTTTCAAAATTATTGATAAGATGTAGCAGCCTAACAAGGGCTTTCAAGATGAAATTGCAATCTATAACTTGTTTTAACAGTGGGGATTATATTTGGCTTCCCTGAGCCAGCCTAAGTAATTACTTTAATTTGTAACAACATATAAATTCATAAGTTGTTGCCACCATGGCTCTTAGGGAGCACTTGACTTTTCAAACCCTGCATTTCTCAGCCATAAATTTATACTACACTGCTGGCCCACAAGTGTGTTGTTTTAAGAAGCTGTAGTCTCTTGTTATAGATAGTTTAGAAGAAGTGCTAGGTGTGTTTGATCTAGGGAATAAAGATAAGACCCTAGTGAAAACCTGAAGTATTTTCAATAGTATAGACATGATTTGACTATTTGTTGTCTGCATTTCAGAGAGAAGCTTTGCAGCTATGTAATACCCATATACAACCTTTAGCCATTCATTTGCCTTTTCTTGGTAAAAATGGCCACAAAGGAACATGGAATGTATCATAAATGCCTGGCTGCTCAGCTCTCAGGATGGTGAGGTCCTTGAGGGTAGGCATGTCCCCTAATCCCTTACAATCTCTACATTGTGAGTTTCATATCTTATCTAGATTTGATCTATTAATGAATGATAAGCTCATTACTATCCAGATTCAAATGAAAAAAAAAAAGATGAACCCTTTATTTATGACTTGGGTTTTGTGCTCAGAAAGACACATTTGTATTATTCTTATGTGTGAGTATTGTACATTCTTTTTTGTGCTCACATGAACAACTAGAAGTGGCAAGAGTATGCACATATACTCAAGACCCCCTCAGACCAAATTTCCAAATGGCCAGATGATTACCATGGGGTCTTAGTGAGTTGGGATTTTGGTCTTCCTAACAAGGTTCCCTATGACCCTTCCTCTGGTAACACACTGTGCCCCCCATGAGCTGCCACTGACTCCTTTTCAAGGGTGGCACATGCCTCAGACCTGGCCCCATCCTTCTGGCCCAATCAGAGTTCTTTCCTGGGATTGACACAAGGATAGTGGGAGGAAGATGCTCTCATCTTCCTCTGGAATTGCCAAACTCTAGGGTTTGTGATCATATGTGCTCTCATCTCTGCCTTGTGGCGACAACCTGGCTGAAATGGGAAGAAAGCCAGTCCTCAAAGCAAAGTCCAGACTGGCAGAGAGGAGAGCCCGCGGCAAGAGAGGAGGAGCTGCAGCAATGCGGACTCTCCACTTCCCATCCTCGAGGTCCTGGATCCGCACAGCCCTCCCTTCGTTTCTGTGGGATACCCTCCCGTCTCCCCACAAATCCTGTTTCTGTCTTACATGGCTTGGCTGTGAGATGAACTTTCTTCATAACCTAAACAGGCCTGACTCCCTCCATCCAACAGAAATGAGAGTGATGTGGCTGATGGTGAAATACATATGGGGAAGTAAAGAGGCCTCGTTTCCTCTATTGACATCAGAATGACAAAGAATGGAGAAAGAGGGACAGAAACATTTCTCAAGAGTAGTAGAAAACAACAAAAACTCTCATTTGTGTAGTGCTCTACAGTTTTCAAAGTACCTTTATAATCATTTTCTCCTCTGATCCTTACAATAATTCTGTGAAATAGAGTGCAGTGTACAACTGCACACATTTTACAAGCATCCTAGAATACCAAGTGGAATTTTTCCTGTGTTCTGGAATTATAGTAGATACTCATTGCTGCTGAGCACAAAAAGATCCTGAAATGTTTTACGTTTTAGGTCCAGGCTCCCCCACCTCCAGTTTTGGTGCAGCCCCACTCCATACTGGTTTATGGGGAAAGGCCAGTTCAGAGAATCCACACAATAAACCGTAAGCCCAAGAAGAGCCAAGAGAATCACTTGTGAATACTGGGCAGCTGAAAGAAGTGGAGACTGGAGTACCACTGCCCAGCTGGACATCAGCTTCATCAGCAGTCCTGCCTTCCTGTCTTTAAGCGGTCAGAGTACGGAAAAGGACAATGGAGAAAGTGGAGTGAGAAACCAACGCTCAGAGAGTTTACTTTCTAAGACCACAAAACAAGGGAGCAGCTGAGCTGAGATTTGAATATAAACTATTGATGCTCATAGTTCAGCATGTGTCAGAACCACGGTGTGTGTTGTGGGGAGAGACGGTAAAACACAGATTGCTGGATCCTGCTCCCAGTAACTCTGAGTTAGTAAGTTTGGGGAAGGACCCAAGATTGCATTTCTAAAACGTTTCCAGGTAGTGCTGGTGCTCCTGGCTCAGGAACCCCACCTGAGAGAACCACTAATCTAGATCATCTCACTTTACATTCTGGACTTTTTGTGCTCTGCTTCAGTGCAACCCATTGACAATACACCGAGAAGTGTCCCACTCCCTGTCCTATTGCACTGCTGGCATCAGTATTCTGAAACAATATTTCATATTAAATATACACTTTTAGTATACCTCTGGAACTTTGTACTTTGGATTTGAAATATAATGTAGCTGTCCCGGACATTAGCTACAAAAGCTGAGATTGGAAGTTAAGATTCTAAGCTCTGAAGTACATGTTGCTCTGAAGTAATTTAATTAGGAAGAGTATGGTTTAGGAGTAGGGCTAAGCAGTATATATGGGAAATGGTAACTTTGGCTTTGCACATGAAATGTACATCAGGAGAAAAAATAAGGCAGAAAATAAACAGGATGAACTCAAAATACTGTAGCAAATGTTAGGCTGAAACACTGCCAGGTGTGGAGGTGTAGAAAAATGCACACACATTTTGATGGCAAGGCACAAAACTGTTTAAATCCTCATGCAGAAGTTTCTGAAAACTGTAATTTTGGCATGGATCTAGGAACAGAGTTGCTGGATTTATCACAGAGGCAAACCAACAATATTCTGTGAGAACTGCCCCGTCCAGCCTGGGATGTTGCATAACTCCCCTGAACATCACCTCCACATATGCCAAAGAGTGGAATACAGAGAAATAAACTCAGAAGTTTCTCTGTACAATAAAAATATACCAGAAGGTGTGAATTCTCGATAAATGGTAACTAGCTCATACTCTCTTAACAAAGTAATATTCCTACAAAGGACTCAAATGGATATTTTGGGGTATGTTGAGAACATGTATGCATAGATGTATATAAATGTGTATCATTTTCTTTAAAATGTTTTGTTCTTCTGGTCATTATTGATGGCAGAGGAAAATTTTGAGGTGGGAGAAGGCAATGTACACAAGTATGGTAGTGACCAGCAACTTTTAAATAATGACACCTCAATTATTCATGCATTTCCCAGAAAATGGTTGATTAAGGGCAGAAGTAGAGGCAGGTACAATGAATTTACCCTGCAAAGAAATTAAAAAGTGTTGTAACCACAATCTAGTAATCGTTACTCTGGGGGATATTCATATTAGCCTCCATCTTCTGATTGTAGAACTCAAGGATGATCAGGGAGAAAAGAAAGCACAGAACTCCACTCTGCCCATAAGTAAGCCCCTTACTGCCTTTCTGACCATGGGGTCAAGATCCAACCTCACACAGAGGTGGAGAAGAAGAGCCCTGAGCCAGTTTATGACTAGGTATGAAGGTAATCCAAGCACACTTTTACTCTTGCAAGCACAATAACAATACCAGTCGCGTTGTGTATGTATGTGTCTATACGTACGTATGTTGTTATCTATGTGCAAGACCTTACGAACTTCTAGTCATTGCAATGGTGTTCAGAGGGAGATAGTACCATAGTCCTACAGATGAAAAATTTAAGGGTAGGGGTATGCACACAATTTACAAATGAGGGACCTGGGATGACACAAAGCCACCTCTCAGACTCCAGGGCCCCTGATGTTCTCACTGTACTGATTGCCTCCATGCACATGGGGGCATTTTAATGGGATCTGGGAATGAAGATATTTGTTGGTAGTCAACATCTTGTGATGAACTGAATGGTAGCTACTTGAGAGTTGGGACATGGTGTACATCTAGGATAAGGAAAGGAGAGAAAGTGAAGGCAGTCCTTCAGAATGACTGTGGAAATGGTCTTTCTAAGGGGAAGGAACCGACAAAATTGAACCAGTTTTTTAATCTAGCCTAGGACTGTCCATGGCTGTGCTATGTAGGACATGTATTAGTCAATTCAGTGAGTATTTATTGAATGCTTGCTATATATTAAGAACTATATTTGGGTTCACAAAACAGTTCCTGCTTTTATGATGCTCATGCAATGGTTCTCATACCATTTCAGTCAGACTATTCTGAGAACTTGTTAATAGGTCTAATGTCAGGGACCCACTCCTGGCTGTTTGGATTCACTTGCTCTCGGGTGGAATGTGAGTGTTGTTGTTTTAACTTCCCTGTTGATTCTAATGTACAGCCAAATGCATAAACCTAGTGGGTGAGAAGGGTGGAAGTGTTCCCAATGGAATGGTGGGAACACGTCGTAGGTGCACTGAGATAATGTGCCCCTCAGCCCTCGTTGTCACTGTACAAATACCATTTTCTGTATCTGCTCTGGTATGTGAAAGTGTGTGAAACACTAAGAAATTATTAGCACACACATCACTACATACATCACAAAACACGGGTGGGCACACCACAACACCTGTCTCTATAGCGGGGTGATGGAGAGAAACCTGCCACAATTTGAGGTCAGCACTCCAAGCAGCCCATTGCAGAATCTCCCCCAGTAGGGAAAAGAATCAGAGAACTCAGAGGATCAAGGACTTCATTTTCTAGCCCAACTCCTTTGTCTGAAAGACAAGGAAGCTGCTTCAAATCATAGAGCAACTCAGGGGTGGAGCCTGGCTATGGACCTCATTCTTCTGGATGTTCCTCAAATAGCGTACCAATACAACCCTGAGAAGGATATAATATTTAATTGCAGAAAGTGAAAAATTAAATGTCAGCCCAAGTCATATTTATAACAAGGTGCCACCCTATGAGGACTTACTCTGCTTTGTGCTATGTACTGCATACTAAGAAGAGTGACAGTCCAAGAGACAGATACTCAAGTGAAAGGATCTCCAGAGAGGCTGATTATTTCCTTCAGCCCCACAAGACAAAAAAGAAAGAAACATACACAAAGCTTTCCCCAGGTAGGTAAAATGTCAAGTTCCTGCCAAGCCTTCTTCCCTCTCTCTGGGTTGCCTCTCCAGTTTCTCCGCCAGCTGCTGTTTTCATTGCTATCATTATTTCTATTTCTCTAAAATAGGAAAATGCTGCCAACCTGCTTCTGTCCTCCTCAGACTCTCTCATCTTACTGTTCTCAAAACTGCCTTCCATCCAGCTTCTAGCCCATTTCTTTTTCTAGCTTTTACATTATTCCTCATCCTCCCCGAGGTCTTAACTATCACACCACTCATTTTCTGCTACTACTGCTGTCCCTGCTGCTATTGCTTCTGCTCTCAGCTGGCGTTTTGCCTGTAAGCACCACTATTTCCAGTGGAAATTCTGTTGTCCTGACTGTGAGATTCCGAGCACTGGACCTCCATCCTCAAGTATGTTTAGTGTATCTCTGCTAACACGGGTTCAGCACACATACTGGGTGGGCACACCACCATGCTCTGCCACAAGTTTAATTGCTACCACCTGCCCTGGGGGCTCTGCTCCCAGGACCACACAAGCAAACTCAAACTTTACATTATATGAAGGAATTCCTAGAATAACACTCACTGCTGCTATAGAAGTACATTAATATATTCTCAGGAGGAAGACATCACCATATCAGGCCTCAAGTTTCCTCCAAATCTTTTGTAAAATATACTATCCAACGTGCAATAAAAAATAACCAGGCTTATAAGAGGAGAGGATGTGATGGGTAAGAAAGATAAACAATAGAAAGAAGGCCCAAAAGAATTGGGCCTGTTATCAGAATTATCAGATATGATTCATAAATAACCATGATCTCTATTCATACATTTATTACATAAAGTCCAAGCTTAAAAATATCAGAAGTAAAGTGGAAACTCTAAAATGCAATGTAACACATTAAAAAATTAAGATGGGTTTATGAGCAAATTAAATGTAGCTAAATTAATGATCTGTAAATGGAAGACAGAAATAAAAAAATATCCATAATGTAGCACAAAGAGACAAAATGTAAGGGAACTGCCAAAGAGAGGGTAAGGGCTACATGGAATGTCAGTGAGAAGTTTATCCTACAAAGGGTAGAGTGAGAAAATGGGACTGAGGTAAAATTTGAAGAAACATTAGCTCTAAATTTTCCAAAAACAATAAAGACATCAAAACACAATTTCAAGAATCTCAATGAACTCTAAACAGAATAAATTATAATAAACCCACACCTAGGCATTGTGGTGAAACTACAGACAACCATAGACAAAGGGAAAATCTTAAAAACACAATGAGAAAAAGAGAAAAATTACTTTCAAAAGAACAGACTGAGGACTAACTTCTCTATAGTAACAAAGAAAGTTGGAAAAAATAGAATGATATTATCAACTGACATTAAAGTTTGATATGGTAAGCCAATAAGTTATTTGTAGTTAAATCATTTCAAAAAAGATAAAAGATTTCCACTTGGAAGCTACTAGGGACAAAAACTAGAATTTTAAAAAAGATAATCCAAATAGAACACTTGGTGTAAGTAGCACAAAATAAGACCACAGATTTAATGCAACTATATCTGTAATTACAATGGGTATAAAAGACAAAATATTCCATTTGAAAGAGAGATGTGCAGATTGTATTTAAAACAAGAAAACCTCAATGATATACTGTTTATAGAGACATTTAAATATGAGAATGTAGAGTTTGAGAGTAAAAGTTAAAAGAAAAAGAAATCAACTGTAGCTATACCAATAATAGAGAAGACTTTAAGGTAGAAAGCATTAGTATAGGACCTATAAAAATGGCATTTCTACATAATGATAAAATGTTCTATTCATCATGAGGCAATAATTTAAAAATTGAATGTGCCTAATAACATGGCCTAAAAATATATGAAGCAAACATCAACAAAATGAAAATGAAAAAAATAGACAAATCCACAATCATAGTGAGAAATTTTTAGCAAATCAATCTCAGTAACTGATAGAATAATAAAACAGAAAAGGAGGAATATACAATAATTAAAAAACCTGATTGACAAAGGTGACCTAATGGACACAGCTTCTAATACACATTCTTTACAAATAGACACAACTACAAAGTTCTCAATAGAATGTATTCAATAGATTGTATTTCTAAAACAGTCAAATTATAGCAGATGCTGAAAATAATAAGTAGGAACTTTCCATAAGTTTAAAAATTCAGAATATTCTTATAAATAATTAATGCATAGAATTAAAAATCACAGTGGAGATTGAAAATAATTGGCACTAAACACTGATGAAAATACAATAAATAAAAACTTGTGGAAAGCAATTAAGGCAGTACATAAGAGGAAATTTATATCCTGAAGTGAATATATTAAAAAAGAAGAAAGGCTAAAAAGCCAGTGATCTAGGCATTCTTACAAAGAAATGACTAAAGAACTGTGAATTCAACCCAGAGAAATTAAAAGGAAAAAATAATGATCAGAGCAGAAGTTAATAAAAAAGAAGACAGACATTCAATACTGAGGATCAGCAAAGCCAAAAGTTAGTTTTTTGAACAAGCTGATAGGAGAGAGAATGCCCTGAAAGGAGTGATGTAGGAAAGAAAAGAGAAGGCCACTGACCGATATCAGGGAAGAGAAAGGGGATACCACTGCAGATACCACAGACATTGACAAGATAAAAAGAGGATGCTATGAGCCACTTTCTGTCAAAAACTCAAAAATTAGATGAAATGGAGAAATTTCTAGGCAAATTTACCTTACCATTTAAGAAACAGAAACTGTGAGTAGTCATATAAAATTGACTCAGCCATTAAATTCCTTCCCACAAATAAAACTCAGGTCCATCCAGATGGTTTTAGAGGTGAGTTCTATCAGGAAGAAATTATTATAGGCTTAAAAAAACATTTCAGAGAATAAAAAATAGGGATCAGTCCCAAAATCTCTTTATGAGACAAGCATAACCCTGATACCCAAACCTGACAAGTGCAGTAAAAGAAGAGAAAGTTACCAGTCATTCTCACTCATGAATATAGATGTAAAATCCTAAATAAAATATAAGGAAGTTTAGGACCAAGTTATATTTTCCCAGGAATATAAGGCACAACGTCATCAAATTCAATGGTTGTTCGCAGTAAGAACATTAAAAAGATTAAAAAGAGAACTTGCTTATTCTGAATAAAGGTATCTATAGAAAGAATGAAAGAGAATCCTTCAAACAAACATTCTTAAAGTATAAAGTTGAAAATTTTACCACTAAGATTTATAACAAAGATACTATCTTTTCAACATTATGCTGTTTAACATCACTTACCAGTGTGGCACAGCAAGAAAAGAAACTACAGAATTGGAGAAGTAGAAGAAAAACTGTTACTACTCTGAGAATATATGTTGAAAATAAAAAGAATATAAATATAAATTATTCAAATATAAAGTTGAGTTAACAAGTTTGTGGGCTGAAATGCAATACACAAAAGTCAATATTTTCTATATGCCATCAATAACAGAAAATGGAATATCTTAAAGGTTCAATTGTAAATAGAATTGAAATACTATGGACATAGGAATACATTAAAATGAAAAATGCCTAAGGCCTTTGCAGATGGGACTATAAAAATTTATTAACAGGCATCCTAAATAAACCTAAAAATTGGAGTGCTATCCTATGAACATAGATGGAAACTGAATCCCATAAAAACTGTAATTCTTTCAAAAGTAATATGTACATTAAATGTAATCTCAATCAGAATCCCATGTGATTGGTTGGTGGAATTGGTTAGACCGATTCCAGCTTTATTTGAAATGAAAAAAGGCTTAAAATAGCCAAGATATTCTTGAAGATGGAGAACAAATGGGAGCGCTAGCTCTCTCTGATACCTTATTGGCCTAAGAATAAACAAATAGACCTAGATCAGGAGAGACACGCACAGACATATGCATA
The DNA here is from genome assembly GCA_004024845.1 of Tonatia bakeri. Taxonomy (NCBI): domain Eukaryota; kingdom Metazoa; phylum Chordata; class Mammalia; order Chiroptera; family Phyllostomidae; genus Tonatia; species Tonatia bakeri. Next base: position 60,321 of record PVIA01004264.1, read on the forward strand.
ATTGGATACTTCAGTGATGACCAAGGAGGCACTGCAGGGAAGAAGGGAGAGGACAGCCTTTTCAGTAAATGGAACTGGTACAATTAGATACCCAAATGGGAAAAGGAATGAAATTGTCTGTATCCCTACAGGACAATGTAGCTAAATCAATTACAAGGGGATTATAAACCTAAATGTGAAAGGCAAGACGATCAATCACACTAATAGCTGATAATACAGGAAGATATCTTCATGTTCATGTGTTGGATTAATGGAGATATTGTGCATCTGCACCCAGACCAATATGGTCTTTAATCAGGTGGGAATTTTACTAGAACTCTTGCCAGCCCTGTAGGAGCAATACTTGTCTCATTCCACACATGTCTTTATGCCATCACCACTCAGCTACCCTGTGAGGATCTTCCCTGCTGAATCGAACCAGGAACAATGAGACCAAAGGGCACCTCTGGCACCTGGTGAGGGGGAGGGCAGCCCCCCACCTTTATCTGTGGATAGAACAGGCCTTAGTACAGCACTCGGGCCTGAATATGTGAGCATGGGAGGTCAACTTGACAGTGACAACAAACCCCGCACTGCTAGAAGAAAGACAATGGGTATTTCTTTCCACTGACTCTGTTTTATATCAATAATTTTTTTGTATGTGAGTTAATTGGAGGGTGTACAGTGTGGAATTAAAAGCAGAAGAAAATGAGGTCTCTGCCAAATTAATAGTTTTCAAAAAAAAAATGCTGGCGGCCTGCTTAACTGTAATTTGTTTTAAACAAGAAAACCCTCAGCATGTAAGCAAGTAAACAGGACTTAAACAGATGTGGAATGCAAAACACACGGAGAGTCAGGTTGATCCTGAAGCAGATTACAGATTGGGCAACTTGCCATCATCTTGAAACAATAGCTGTTAAAGACAGGCAAACTTAAACCATGTCTTCTTGGAAAGATACAGGAGTACCATCAAGTACTTCTCTCCCTTTCCTCTTACCTGTTCTTATTCCCCAAAATTTCTTGGACCTTCTCCATGATGTTTGAAATTCCACCTCATAGGAATAGCTTTGGTTTAAGGTTTGATCCCTAATATGGGGATCAAACATGGCGGGAACCAGTGCAGTTACCAGCATTGTGGTATAAACTTACCATAGAGAATAGGTTCTGATGAGGAAAAAGCATGAAGCACTAACAAGAGTGGAGAGTGGGTTACCATGGGGCAGAGGCAGAAAAGCAATACTGGAAGAACAGGTGCCCCAAGAAAAAGGTGGGGCGGCTGTAGCTCGGGCTTGGAGGTAAGCCAGCCCACATCTGGGTCAAAAGTATGGCTGTACTGGGTCGGTGACTTCAGCAAGTCAGAGCCTCATGTTCCTTAGCTGTAAAACAGAGATATATACTACCTGCCTTCTTTCAAGGATTAAATGAGATAATTCTGTTAAAGCACTTTGTGCAATGTTGGGCCCAGAGTACAAGTACATTGTTAGGGTTTTTGTCTCTTGTCATTTTGTTTTTTCACCAAGACCATTCTCCTTCAGAGCCAATTCCTTTGTGATACCTTACACCTACTCATACACTTAACAACCTTCATCAGTCTATAGCATTTGGGTGATTTAGGGAAATATTCTTTAGAAAAGAGCAGAATGAATCTATTTTGTATTCCTCATCTCAATAGTTTTGGTACTACTTTTCAGAGGAGCTATAACGAATCAGAAGAAAATGAAAATATCATTTGCTTTTGCAATTTTTTTCTTACTTCAACTTGAAAATGTTTCTTGTATCTCCCTCCTGACGAAATGTATGGAAGTACTGATAAAGGTGCATCATGGTCTGAAATAACGTGTGAATAGTTCGGACATGACTCAAGGACAAGGATATAGAAGATAGAAGTCTACCTTCCCTAGAAGCAATGACACTGTCTTTGAACAAGGCCAAGAGAGAATCTAATTTACTGAAAAGGAATGTAGCTATTTCTTTCCCTTTTGAATAGTGGCTTTTAAACCTTTTTTAAATCTTAACTCACAGTAAGAAATGCATTTTACATTGTGACCTGATACACACATACACATTGTGTGTGTGTCTGCCTGCAATAAAAGTTTCATACACTCTGAAATGTTCCATTCTACTCTACTCAGTCTTTGTAAATGCTGTTTGAGACTGTTATGTTGATTTTGTGTTTCACACTTCAAAACTACTGCTTCAGGGTTTTACTTATTTTGCTTTTTTGAGTAAAAAGAATCCTCATGTTGGTTGTTGGTTTTAAATGCACTTAATACGCTACCATTCCCATTTCTGGGATCTGTCTCAAACTGTATACATATGTAAGCTAAGATAGAAGAACACAGAGAACAATCAATTTATGATTATCTTGATTAATCTACCTGACATATAAGTAAATGCAATAAGAAAACCATCACCATCTTTCATATTTCTTGCTTATTCAACTTCTTGTATTTTTCTCTATTTCCTTCCTTTCTTATTTTCCTCAATGACTAATTTTCAGTTTTTATTAGGCATGCAGGATTACTGAAAGGAAGGGAGGAGACTAACATTTAGTGAGCACTAACTACATACATTATTTCCTCTCAAAAACTACTTAAGGTATTGTTTATTTGCTCACTTACTATAAGGAAGCCAGAATTTAGAGAAAAAAAAGTGACTTGTTCCAGGTTAAAAGTCTCAAAAAGCTGGTTTATGGTAGAAATGACCCAGGTCTAGCTAACATCCAAAATCACTGCAATATATTTCCTTTAAGTCAACATAAAGTTTAAAGCACAACAACAAAAAGAAAAATTAACCTTATGTTTTTAATCTAACTCGAGTAAAGCATGCTTGTATCACTACTCTTTGAATTGTTTTTATTGTTGTTGTTAGACTCTTATATTTACCAATTATTATATAGAACATATGTTGAACTTTCCAAATGTATATGTATATACATTTTCTCAGCACATCATTTATTCATTTAGAGTACCCTGGAGCTTATAACCTACTTATATAATTTATCCCACAAGGATTCCACAATTTCTATGGGCTTCACAGAAATTTTCATTTATCTTCGCATTACAAAATTCACTCTTATATTAGCCCTTCTATTTTGAAGAAAAAAAATCAAAATAAAAATGCTTTTCTTTGTAACCTTTAATTCAAAGTGGAGTCCATTAGGGACTTTAAAATAATCACATTTAAAGCAGAATCTTGCATTGGTAAACATTTTGCATGAAGTTAAAAAAGCTTTGCTTTTTAAAATTAAATTAAACAGCAGTGCATGTGACTTGCCTGAAGTACCTGGAATAAAGAATAGATTGTACACACTCATTTATTCCCATTATGTTGCCTCTTTTTCCTGAAATTGGCTTGAGATTCTAGGACATCTCTCAACTACAGGAGACACTGGATCTCAAACTGAAGCAGGTACCCAGTGCCTTTTTTAATTAACTGCTCTATTGAGATATAATTTATACATTATAACCCAGTCCCATTTCAAAGTCTCTACCTCTGAAACCTAAATGGAAAGGAATAAACAAATGTTATGCCTTTACAAGCTTATACTCAGTCTCCCTTATAATTTTACCCATGTCCTCTTCCCCATTTTTCTTTCCCACTGCCCCACTAATTTATACTCCACATGTAGTATATTGACATATCCACTATGGTATTTTCACAAGTGGGCTTTCAAGAATTTCATACTGATTATGTTTTATTCCACCATCAGAGCAACCATAAAATAGCATCATTATATTTGAAAATGCAATCATCCCTGTGTTAGGACAGAACTATAAATACACCTAATGCTTTCACTTCAGAGAGAAACAAATTGGGTAGAGGTGGGGAAATTGAGGTCTAATTTTTCACACCACCATTAACAATTAATATCAAGCTTTTGCCTCACGGGATTTGGACGGTAGGACAGATGGAAATGGACCCCAGTTCAGTGACTAAGCAAAAGGTGAGAATACTCATCATGCCAAAGTGAGAACCCCAGGGTTATTTGCTGAATGATGTCTTCAATGGCAATGTCTTCTTTAACTTTTGATACTCCTTATGCCAACTCTACCTCTTCCAAAGCTGTTAGGTATACAAGCATTGTTTCAGTGTCCAGAAGATCCTATTAAAACCACAAAAATTTTAGCCTTAGCTGCATCACATGTGAGTCTACATTATTCTCAGAGTACACAGAGAGATGCCCTCCTTCAGATGAATTACTTTGTGCTTTTTACTGTCATATAGAAAAAGAACACACCAGAAAGTCAGCTTCAAAACGCACATCTAGAAAGAGGGGAGATGAGGGGACCTTAGAATCCTAAAGTTAGCTGTACTTCAGGAGGTTGAGCTCTGACAGGTGTGGTTCAGTTGACTGGGCATCATCCTGCAAAGTGAAAGGTTGCCAGTTTGATTCCCAGTCAGGGAATGTACCTAGGTTGTCATTCGGTGCCCAGTTGGGGTGAGTGTGGGGGGCAACTGATTAAATGATGTTTCTCTCCCTCCCTTTTCCCTCCCTTCCCCTCTCTCTAAAAATAAATTACTTAATTTAAAAAATAAAAACAAAAAAGAGGTTGGGGCAGGGAAAGTCATCCTGTCTTGAGGTGGAAAGGGTAAACTGAGGCTCTGTGTACCCTGCCATTATAGAGGAACAGAAGCTGAGTAGTCTTTTGTCCCCCAAAAGGAAGATTCATCAGGCAGCTTATGTTTTCAGGTTAGAAAAGGGAACGTCATGTAAATCCTGAAGGTGCACATTCCTGAAAGGAAAACAGATCAGTGGAAGAGCTGAGTATTAATGAAGCAACTGGGGGAGAAAACCTGTAGAGAACTTTTATATGAAATAAAAACTGAAGGATCTGTGTCTCTTAAAGGGAGACAAAAGTTTCAACAGGAACCTGGATGGTGCAGCAGCACCTTGGAGGGAACTGGAATCTTTTGTGGGACTGCAAAGAGCAAATTCACAACAGCAACTAGCTGGAAGAGTGAGAAATATCTCAAGTATAGAAGTCATACTGACCTTTGTTGGACGTAGGATTTTTTTTTTTTTTTTTGGATAATTTATGGAGACAGGGTGTGTCAGTTTTCTACTGCTGTTATAGCCAATCACCACAAACTTAGTGGCTTAAAACAGCAGAGACTGATTATCTCAGAGTTCTGTCCTTTTGAAGTCACTGGGTTAAAATTAAGGTATTGTCGTGGCTGCATCTCCTCTGGATGCCCCAGGGGAGAAGCCATTCCTTGCCTTTTCCAGCCTTTAGAGGCTGCCCACATTCCTTCTCTGGCGACTCCCTACTCCAGCGTGCCAGGCTGAGTCCTTCTTACACAGCCACCTTTCTGATTCTCTTGCTCTGCCCTCCTCTTCTACTTGTAAAGACCCTTGTAATTATATTGGGTTCACTTGGATAATTTCCTTATTTTAAGGTCAGCTGATCAGCAACTTTAATTCTATTTGCAACATTTATCCCCCTTTGCTATATAATCTAACAAAGTCACAGGTTCCACATATTAGAAGACAGACACCTATGGAGAGGGGGCATTATTCTGACTGTGACACAGAGAGACACCAAATGTCCTGGTAATGTGGAAGGAGGGTAAGGGGAGCCTGTGAACTGAGCCTGTGAACTGAGGGATGCACTCAACCCTGGTTCTCAATGCGGCTGCGTGTATAATTGCATGGAAGCTTTAAAAAACACTAACGCTTAGGTTGCAGCCTCAGCTGTTCCAACTTAATAGGTCTGGAATAGGTTCCAGACATAGTAGTGTTGGGATGCATAGATCCGATGATCCAGGAAATTTTTGTGTGCAGGTAAGGTCGAGAACACTACTAACTGAGAACACGGGAGTTGCTATTCTAATTCCAGGGCACCATGACAGAAACCCAGATCACACCTGTTCTAGAGTTCTGTGTTCTTTTCTGACTTCTATCAGTTATTTCTGTTATATATCAAGTCCCACTTCTTTAATTTAACTCAATCAAATTTAACATACAGGCTTTAAATATTTTTAGAAGTAAAGAATCTTTCCCTAGAAAAATATTATTTTAAATTGCATTTTATACATTTTAATTTACTTTCCCAATCTGTCTAATCTTGTTTTCCAAAAATATTTTTAACTGAAAATTACATCACTAAGAGTTCATCAATGATAGTTGATTTTGCTATTATCTAGCTTGTTTGTAATGAAGAGTTAAACTGTATTTCATTTACCTTAATAACATCTATTTTCATGAGTCTTCAATCTAAAGTGTTTGTTCCATAAATACTTCATGGTATTTCCATCAGTTTATGCCTTTTCTATTTTGTTACTTTTCTTATTTTATTTTATTTCATTCTTGCATATAAAAATGTTGGTAGTTGCCATGGCAATTCTAATTGATTTCTTTCTGCTGTTTTTGTAGGCTTTTAAAAAGATTTGCACAATACATCATTCATATTGTTATTTTTATCTCTGTAAATTTGTAATGGCCTTTCCAAACAAATAAACAACAACAATAACAACGAAAGAAATAGAAAAGAAAGAAAAGCTGTGTGACGAGAGCATCGGATATTACTGTGCTCAGTGTTGAAGGCTGTGAGAAACAGAAGGAAGCTGAGGAAGAAATGCCAAGCAGGGAAAGGCAATGAAGAAGGTGAGAGTTCGGAAGTAAAAGTGTGTTCCACACGAAAGAAAGAACTCAGATGTGCCAGTAAGCAGCAATGCAAGGGCAAGAGATGTGCTTTTAGAGAGATAATTTAGCTTGTCAATGTGACCCAGTTTGGGGGTCACACTGTAAGACTAATAAGTGATGGCGGGAGATGCAGGAGAGGCAACCAAGTCACAATATCACCATACTTTGTGTTTATCTCGTGGTGAATCTATAAATCACCTCTGCTTCTGCTGCACACACACACACATGCACACACATGTACATGCACACACACACACACATGCTCATGAGCATGCACTCATGGAGTGCATCAGCATATTTGTTGTCAGGACCAGCTAACATTCTTGTTTCAGTAAACCAGAGATGTGTTCCCTGACAAGATGGTGTGTGTTGTAATTAATTACTACCTTCTAAGGAATTAGCTACCATACAATTTGCAGCCCTAGAGAGCATGAGAAAAAGAGAAGAGATTCTTGGAGATCTGGAATGAACTGTATTTGGTTTTACATTCACTGCAGAACTCCAGATAGTTTACATATTTTTAAAATTACACTTCATCTTTTTCTGAAAGCCAATTGCAAGAGAATACAACAAAAAGAAAGAAAGTAAAGGTAATTTTGAACCATGATATTGTAAGATGAAATTAACACCATGCTATATCTCAATTTTACCTCAATAAAAAAAAAAGAAGGTAAGTACAGACATACCCCAGAGATATTGCATGTTCAGTTCCAGACCACCATAATGAAGTATTGAAATACAGTGAGTCAAAATCTCTTTGCTGGTGGAGGATCTTGCCTTCAATTTGTGTGTTGTATATACATATAAGTTCTGTCTGGAAAAAGTCCCACCATTGTTAATATAAACAGAACAGCTCGAGTAACATCAATGTAACTTGGTAGCCAAGGAGAATGAACTGGAATGCGCGTGTGTGAACAATGATGACTTCACTGTACTAAACAGTGGGGGCAGTAGACACTATTGAGGATCATGTGTGCTATGTGGCCATCACATTCAAATCTGTATCAGATTTGGATTTAAGCTTGAACATTCCTTTGTGAGACTGTTTGAATGATTCAGAAGGCCACAACTATGAGCAACTGGTGATGGGCCGGTTCATCAAGACAACGTGCCCACTCATGCATCAGGTCTCATGCAGAGCTGTCTGGCAAAACAGCAAGTCATCCAGGTGTCTTAGGCCCTGCTAAGTCCAGATTTAGCATCCTGTGACTTCTGTTTTTTCCCCAAACTAAAATCACCTTTGAAAGGAAAGAGATTTCAAACTGTCAATGAGATTTAAGAAAATACAGTGGGGCAGCTGATGACAATTGTGAGAATTGTGTGAGGCCCCAAGGTACCTACTTTGAAGGGGACTGAGGCATCATTGTTCTATGTACAATGTTTCTTGTACCTTCTTCAATAAATGTCTCTATTTTTCATATTATGTGGCTGGATACCTTCTGAACAGACCTTGTCATATATATATGGCAACACCTGTGAAACATAATAAAGCAAAGCACAGTAAAATGAGGTATATCTGTAGAAGAGAAGGAATAGAGTGAACTGGACTAAATTTAGGGCACTGACAGGTGCACTAGGAGGTCTGTATAATGGTTACAACCATTGTGAATTTGCCTCTGAGCTTCTTCTTGGCCAATGCGAAGAGAAAAGCATGATCCCAATCAAGGCTCAAAGTGTCTGTGAGGGAGACATTTATCAGGTGCTTCAGAGAAAGTCTTTCCAAGAAAGAAATTCCCCCAGAGGAGGGAACATTTTAATGTAATGAACAGTAGCCTCAACAATATCCCTGCAACATGAACAGCAAGTGTCACATAGCTACTTTTTGAAAACTTCCATTAACTGAAGTCAAGGGTATAATGCTGGAACACAACTCAGAGAAAGCTATTTAATGAGGGTGAAGCATTCTGAAAGCCAAATATCTACCTGTCAGATGATTTTGGTAATCCAGAATGTGGACAGAACTACAATGCCAGTGTACCTGTTGCAGAGAAATTTTATGCCTCATCGCATTGCATGGTAAAATCAAGAGATCTGATGAGATTTTACCCCATAACCCATTTCAGACCCTCATTTTATAACAAAGAAGCATCATTCTTGGGTACTCAGATGAAAAAATATCTCAAGGATAGTAAGCATGATTTATCTGAAGAACCCACTGTAAATATTACATTACACAGGCCTATGTGAAATATGCAAAAGCTTTGGAAAATCAGTGCCTAGTATAATCCACCATAAAAGTCTTAGATAAATTATTACGACCCTGTTCTTCTGGTGTAAGCATAAATGTGTTTCCGATAAACGCATTTTATTATGTTTTGTTTCATACACCACCCTATTATAAATTCAGGATGGCTCAAAGAAAAAACTTAAGGTCCTCTCTTCCTTTGGCAGTCAGAACAAGGTTTTTTAAACCAAAAACATACATTCAAATGTAGTTTCACATGTGCCAGCTAGTTATTGACTGATCACTGACATATGTTTTAGATCTCAGATCTCTCTCTGCTTCTCTCCTCAGCTCCTCAGCACCACACATCTCACATACACGCACACTACGCTGGGAATTCAGATATTTAGCAGGTAACCAGGACCTAGTATTTAGAGTAAGCACATTCCTTGATGAAAGAATAGTGTGGAATGCTATATGTAGGACCTTACCTTGGGGGGCACAAAGAAATGATGCTTGCCAATTTCTGAATAATCCCTTGAGGTTGTCTTTCTCATTAGAAAATTGTTTCCCTTAAATGTTTCTCAGTTACGTCCAAGAAATACTCAAAACAATGAATTTCTTAATCAGTTCTTCCTTAGGTAAGTGAAATCAACATTCTGCTAGTGGAATAATATTAGCAAGTTATGGTGGGAACACAGCTTTGTAGACAATCTAGTTTTGTTCCTCTTGATTGCCAAATCCTGGGTCTGATGGCTATGGTCATGGGTCATACAGACTCCCAACTACGAAGAGCAAACTGACCGGCTAGGACACTCTGAAATCCATCACCACATTTTTTACAGGTGCCAAGGCCATTTCCAGTCACTACACTCAATGGCTGAGTGAGGAAGGGATACTAAGGCAGGTGCATTGCTGGTAGACCTAGAAATGTGACAGCTCCAGGTCTTCCCTGACAGCCTTGTTGCCAAGGTGCTTCTCTTCATCCTTCCCTGTTTCTCTCCTTCACTCGCTGTCAGACTTGCACCTGGTCTGAGGACTTTTTCCAGCTCCCTCTCTATTTTTCTCACACAGGCTTTCCCCCTAAGAAAACCTTCACCTGTTTAATTCTGTCTTGGCATCTGCTTCTCGAAGGACCAGGACTAACATAACATACTCTGTTTTGTTTTAAAGACAGTTTATGTTACCTACACTTAAAGAAATAACATCTCCAGAGTCAAGAACTGTGCCTCTAAATTAGTCTTTTGCTGGAAAAGGATGTATTACATTTTGAGCATAATATTGCCACCCATAGGTTTGGATCCTGAATTGAGCCAGATTAAAATTTATTATAAATGATATTCTAAAATAAATTCCTAATCATTCTCTTGTCCAAAAGTCACAATACTTCCTCTACTCCTAAATTCATTGCTAATACATTCTTACCAAGAAATCTGAGATTTTGTTTTCTAGAGCCCCACTTTCACATAATCAATATCAGCAAATTCTGCCATTTAGAATGTGCTAACTAGAATGTTTTGTGGCCTGAATCTCAACCCTTTGTGTGATTGCTGATACTGGCAATATTTATCCTTATCTTATTGCTTATATGAGAGATCCATCCTGAATAATGTAGACAGGTCATTATAAATTTAATACCACTCAAGGAAATGCAGCTTTTTGGGGTTCTTTGAAGTAAGTAGCAGACAAACCCTATTCCCTCTCTGAATTTGGAACCATTTAAAAATTAGACAATTAGTCATATGGAGACCAAAGATCATCTTTTAACATTTGGCCAGCCTTATTAGACCATGGGTTATCCATCCAACATGGTAGAGCAAATACAGGCTTCCACCTATAGGCCAGAGCACAGAAGTGGGTGGAATGCTACATGTGGCCAATGGGAGATTCTGAAGAAAAGAGAAAGTCCTGTTTGAGGACTGTTCAGCTCAAAAATAAAAAAATTAGTCTGTTCTCCACCTCATCACTGAGGTAAGTTACTTTTCTTTTCTTTGAGAGTGGTGAGAGGGGCAGAAAGAAGCTCTCTACTTCTTTTGAAAAGACAGCAATTTTATTGTGTTGGCCATGGTGGAAAATCAAAGAGGGAGAAATACTTCATTCTCCAAATGCCCGAGCCCTAAGGTCAGTGGCATGAACTCTGTACATAAAGGGCAGAGCATCACTGGACCACGTAGCTATGGGACCTGGCACAGCAAACAAACTTTCCTCTCCTACATTTCATTACTATTCCCATGTTTCAGAACAATTCATTCAAGATTCACATAAAGTTAGCTATGGGCTTTTCTAAATAGAGCTCTTACATCTTAAAAATAAATCCAAGGCTTTTAAAGCTCTGTAATTATCTTGTCTATTATCTCATCTGCTGCTTCATCTTTCATTCCCTCCCTTGATCTTTTATCTGTATGAGAGTTTGCCATTTTTTGCATAGCTTTTAAAGCAAATTCTGGATATTTTCAGAGATGGGAGGCTAGGAAGAATAGATATGTCATAATTTGTGTTACTCATTTTTTAAAAAATTAACTCCTCAAGCTCCTGATGAGTAACAAGCACCTGGGCATTTGGATTTTGAATAAGAATTTTAATTGTATCATTTAATTACTGTGACCACAGTTAAAGATTAAAATTCTTACAATTCCCTACACTGTGGGATTTTATCTTTGTTTAAGTCACTTGTGTAAATTGCATATTCTTAGAGACTTATCCTCAACAGTCTGTACAACTAAGTTAGAGCTTAGTGACCACTGCAAAGTAAACTAATTCTGAAAATGTGTAGAAAAAAATATATCTCAGAAAAAAATCATGTTTGACTTAATACCACATAAATAGATGTAAATTTATGTATTGTTTTCTGAGTTAAAAGGTATTATTACATAGTCATTCAAAATTTAGAAATTACAAAGATATATAAGGTAGAAGAAAAAGAATATAAAGTACAATAAAGACTACCTTTTAAATTATCATTTGATATGACCACCAACATTTTGTTATCTTTCTTTACACTATTATACATTGCACACACACATATGCACAATATATCATACTAAGTGGAGTTTGAATTATTTTTCATATTATGAGCATTTTTCTATATTATATAGGCATTAAAGTATGTTTTTAATGATAGCATACATAAGAATTTATCATCAAGTATTTTACCAGACCACTCTTGAACATATAATATGTGTTATTCCTAATTTTTCACTATTGTAAATAATACTATCATAAACATTCTTATATAAAGTTTTTTTACTATATTGCCAATTCTTTCTATAGACAATAAAACAAAATTACTAAATTTACAGGTATTAATATTTGAAAGGCTGAGATCAAATGACCAGTATTAACTTACTCTCGGGGAGAACCCCATGGAGACACTTTCTAGTTTCAGAATTACTGGGAAGCCAAATTAAAAAGGAGAAGTTCCTGTGGGGAGTGTAGATTCAGGGCAAGAGATGGCAGTCTTGAAGGACCTTTCTTCCAGGTCATGGTGAGCCTTGATATCCAAGCCTTCTTCAGTCAAATTGATGTCCTTATACTAAAATATTTTGTCATTACAAACTTTATTTATACTATACTTTAGATAGCTCTTGACTTGTATTTAAAATATTATAAAATACTTTAACATTCTGCATGTGCCCAGGTTACTCCACACAATCAAAAAGGGCTTCATTTGTCCCAGCTGAAAGGTCAGCAAGGGGCTGCTACTGGGCTTTAGGCTTTCAGGCAAGAATATGCTGATGCATTATTGATAACTGCCAAGATATGGAAGCAGCCCAAGTGTCCATCAGTAGATGAGTGCATAAAACAACTATGGGACATTTACATAATGGAATACTACTCAGCCATAAAAAGGGAAGAAAAGTTTACCCTTTACAACAGTAGGGATGGACCTGGAGAATATTATGCTAAATGAAATAAGCCAGTCAAAGACAAATACCATGTGATTTCAGTCATGTGTAGAGTCTAATGAACTGAACTAACAAGCAAAATAGAGACAGACTCACAGATAGAGAGCAGGATGACAGCAAAGGGGAGGGGGAGCCTTGGGGGTGGAGGGATTGAGCAAAAGGAAAAAGGACTCACGAACATGGACAGCAGTGTGGTGATTGAGCGGGGAGGGAAGCACAGGGGAACTAAATGGTAATGGAAAAAATAATCTCTCAGGAAAAAAAGAACATGCTGATGTAAACCACTAAGAGAACAAGGCACACTGGAGAATTAAAGTTCACTAGCCTTGAGGGAAATAGAGTCACATAACAAAAATTGAAGAGAAGGAAATACTAATTGCTTAGACATAGTTATAGTATACATTTCTACTGGTAAAAGATTGTAATGTTTATTTTTCCACATTTTACATAAATAAATAATTTTCTATATACTTTTGACTAATCTATTATGCTTCTGACAGTTTCTATATATTTTCATTCTCTCACCTCAACCCTCATCCAAAGATAGGTGAGTCAGATGTGAAACCAAATTCAATATATGTGGAGGCTGAGTAAGAAGCTAGCAAGGAAGGGAGTCCAGGACTGTCCACACCTGAGATACCCACCATTGTCTTTACAGATATGGATACATCTGCATGTCCAAATGGGGCACAAGACAGTTATGCACTCAGACATGTAGCTCTTTGGAGGCTAAATTTGATCAATTAGCTCCTTCAACTGTTGCCTTTTGGGAGTTTACAGGCTATGGTAATATCCCTCAACTAGGCAGATCTAAAAAAAATACAGATAATGGAACCAATATTCGACAAATACAGGATGAACAAACACTTAATGAGATGAGGAATGTTCAGAATTTTGAATTCACTTGCTTGAAAACTTATTCATTCATTCCTTCAGCAAATATTTATTAAGCACTTACTATGAGTGATGCTAAACTAGATGCTATGGATTTAGGGATAAACAAAAAAGACAAGATCCTTGTTCTATTATTGAATATATATTGGAGGGGAGAGAAAATATATATACATGGAGGCAGTACAACTTTGAGGAGTGGTAAGAGCTACAAAGAAGCAGTGTAAGGAGATTGGAATGATTGGGGGACCTGAATGAAGTGAGGGAGCAATGCCCTTAGGAGGCACAGAGGAAGAACTTCCTAGGTGGAGGGAACTGTGAGGTAAAGGTCCAGAGGCAACAAGAAATTTGGCTTTTTTTCCCCTACAGCACAAAGGCCATTGTGGTAGACAGAGCAGAAAAAGTAAGGGACAGAATGCTAAGCAGTTAGTTCAAAGAAATGGAAGAAACCAGAGGTTTTAAAGTAATGGACTGAAGTCTAGATTTTATTTTTATGGCTTTATAGAAAGTCGATGGAGGGTGTGATAGGGTACGCATCATAACCTGATGTGCAAATGGAAAATATAACTCTGGCTGCTCTATGGAGGAGCAAGAACAGAAGCAGGAAGGCCATTGGTAGTCATGGTGAGAACAGAGGGTGACTTGGATTATGGGTGTGGTAGGAGAGACAGAGAGTAGTAAGGTTGATGATAAGTTTTGAAATAGTCAATAAAACTTGCTGAAGATTGACTATGGGTTGTAAAGAAAAGAGAATGAAGCATAGTTTCTTACTCCAGCAGCTGAAATAATGCTGATGTGATTTACTGAGAGTGGGAGTCCCAAGAGAAGGGTTAAAGGATGGAAGGAAATTGAAAGTCCTGTGTGGGCATGTTAAATTTGAGATGACCATCAGACAAGTGCAACTACCCAACAGGCAGTCAGGTGAGTTTAGAGTTCAGAGGAAATGTCAGAGTTGGAGGTACAAATCTGTGAGCCCTGCAAAGACAGATAGTATTCAAAGCCATGAGACAGGATGAGATGACTTGTGGAGAGAATATGGGTAGAGAAGAGGGGAGGAGGGATGAGGGGTGATTTGAAAGCCTGGAAAAGTGCCATAATTTAGAGGTCAATTGAAAGTACAGCCAGGATGTTGAGAAAAATAGCACAGAGAAGTAACCATTAAAATTTGCAAGATGGAGGTCATTGGTATAATGATTTATAGACCATGTAATTTGTAGTTCAAGCCATGATTTTTTTTAAAAAGTAAAATGGAAGTTATTAATAATTCTGCCAACTATTAGTGTAAACTGGAACTGTCTTGGGCAAACAAGAACGTATGGTCACCCTACCATTGGCGACCTCCGTAAGACCAATTTCTGCAAAGTTGTACTGAGGACAATCAGATTGGGGTGAGCTAGGGAGAGATAAAAGGTGAAGAAATGAAAACATGAAGCACAGGAAACCCTTCTGAGAAATTTCACAATAAAGAAGGTAGAGGTAAAGTGGGACATGGCTACAGAAGATATGGAATCAAGAAAGGGGTGGGAGTTTTATTTAATGGGAGATATAGCATCTATGAATGCTAATGTGAAAGATCTAGGAGAGAGGAAAATTTTGATAATGCAAGAGGAAGAGAATAGCAGCAGAAGCAAGGTCCCCAAGCAGGAGAACAAGGGTGAGATTCTGTGCAGGAGTGGAGTGGCCGAAATCAGGCACGTATTGATTCAGTTCACCCATTGTAATGACGGGAGGCAGAATATGTGGATACAAGTGCACATAGTTGCAAGATTTGGCAGTGGCAAAGGAGTTAACAACTTCTTAGTCAAAACAAGAGTGATTCCACTTTTCATGAAATCTTTCCCGCCCACAAGAAGTCACAGTTTACCTTTTGGGGGCAATTTTCTTCATAGGCATTAAGAAGAGATATGTGAGCTATTTCTTCTCTCTGGAAAATGCTCCAATATGGAAACTTTAATAGTTTACCAGCAAATGTGGAAATTCTCCCAGGTTCAATTTAGATCTGGCAGAGAAGATGAATATTACTAGTCAGTCAGCAACTGCCGATAACAGATGTTTTTGTTGAATGTGAACATTAACAGGTCTCATTTTTTTTCAGAATTTGAATTAAGAAATAGCCAAGGGTATATCAAGACCCAGGTGGAAAAAAATTCTTTGACCAGAGACACATAATTTAACACGTAGTGAAAACTTTAACACTCAAGCACTATGTGACCCCCGGGGAAATCACGCACTCTGTTTAATCTGTAGGAGGGGGTGGGGAAAGCATATGTCTTACAGAATTCAGGGATTGGGGATACAGCCTCTGTCAGACAACCATTAGTAGGGATTTTAGGAAAATGCAAGCTTTTTGTTGGGGCAACACAAAATAAGCCAAGCAAATGAGTATTTCTAGTGATTTGATGTCTAGGAAAACTCAGTTCAATTGACTCAGCAGATAAAACCACAATTAAATGGTTGATTCCAAATTACGTTCTTTCCAGAATCAAACCCCACTGAATCCACTCCAAAGGAGGAAAAGTGGCAAAGACCATTCTCTCCCTTTCTTATGAATTAAACTTTCATTTCCCTAGTCAGCCAGGTAAAGTTGAAGAAAGACAGTTGACTCGTCTGGAAAATGGTGTCTGAGTAGTCCTTGCCAGTGTGCTTTCACTTACTGCAGACATTGCTCCATTGCAATAGAATTTAATGCAGGTCCCCTTTGGCATTCACCAGTGTAACAACTGCACCTGCTGAGGTACTGCAGGTAAAACCCAGGCCTTCACCAATGAGATGTTCCTACTCAAAATATTACCCTATAATCTATATACACCACTGCCATGGTGAGAAATCAACTATACTTGGACAAGATTAATGCTCTGTAAATTAGTTCATTATATAGTTAAAGATGGAGTTTAAAGAAACAGCTAAGATTCTTAGTTACTGATCCTATGAACCATGCTATTATTCAATAACTAAATTCAACCTAAGTATAGTTGCTATCCATTACATCCAAAACCAGCTTCCGCATTCTCAAAGGGGTAAAAGCAAAGAGCATACTTCATAAGCACATATAGATAAAATCAGCTCCTCATCTTATTTTGATAATGCCAATTATTGAGAAATACTCTGTGACTATATACCATCAACAGCACTTGCTTTAATTGCAACATGTTTTTTAACTTTCTTTTTAAAAACTAAAACAGTATTAACTAAAAAAATAGATTAACTAAGAAATATGGTATTTCTTCTCAAGTTCTCATGTAGGGGTCAGGCTCAGATGCTAAGAAACCACTGCAGGTGGAGCTATTTCCTATAGACATTGACACGCCACTCAGAATTCACTTGTGAAGTGCAGAGATAATGGTCTACATGCTGGGAACTGTAATTGAGCACAGAGACCAGGTTGTTTTGATTTTTCACAGGCTCTATGAACTCTTACATTTGGAGGTCACCTCCCTTTTATTACATATATTAAAATGCACTCACATTCCACTTTAAATGTAGTATATACGGAAGAGCCGAGTTGAGTTGCCCTCAACTACTTGCCCTAATGCCACAACACTGAGACATTTAATTACAGACAGTTAATTTCAATGCCGCTATCTTCTTCACATATTGTGGAGGCAATAAAACATTTTTTAAGTTTCGAACATTTTTGTAGATGTTTAAGTAAACATTTGCTAATTTTAACACAGATACTTTCTTTTCTTGATTTGAAGTCAATGATTTTTATTTTTTTGTCAATGTCAGAAATAATTTCATAGTCCCTTGAAAAAGTCATAGACCCTAGGCATGGCTTAGGGCTTAGTGGGTAAAATGGACCCAGTGTAAACAGGCCCTGAACGACGTTTGAAGATTTACTATGTAAAATTTCAGAAGGGCTACATTGGGATATAAATACTTTATGTGGCATGCCGCCTTCCAGTTGTCAAATGCAATGGAATACTTCTTTCACACTTTCCCGTTCAGACTCTCCTTTCCTTCTCCCACTATCTTTTCATAGGCCTCTGTCATGCGAGACAGAAACTATTACAATAGACTCTTATTTTGTCTCCCGGCCTGAAGTTTGCCCCTCCTTCAACAGAGGGCAAAGAGATTAGGCTTGTTAATCGGCCCTGGCTGGTGTGGCTCAGTGGATTGAAAGCCAGACTGTGGACTGAAAAGCAGCCAGTTCGAGTTCTAGTCAGGGCACATGCCTGAGCTGCGGGCCAGGTCCCCCATTGAGGGAGTGAGAAAAGCAACCAATCACTGTTTCTCTCATACATTGTGTTTCTCTCCCTCTCTCTCTCCTTTCTCCTCTCTCTAAGAATAAATAAAATCTTTTAAAAAATGGTAGTCAATCACACAATTAAGCATAATTCAACTAAGCAACTAATCAATTAAATTAAATGACATGGGTGTTTTATAGTAATGTACTATGTATGTTTGCTGTTTAAATGTAAATGTTCAGCTTTATCTTCTAGCTTTCCAACAAAACTTTTCTACACACTTTTCCTCACTTTTTCTTAAATATACTTAACAAATTTTCACCCTTGTTTGCTCATTGATTCAGTCATTCAACAAATATTAAACAGCTACAGAGTCCTAGGCATTGTTAACAGTCACTCTGAATTTGATGATGAGCAAGAGCATAGACAGGCAACTAGCCTGGGTTCCCCTGCTCGGCTGGAAGACATACTAAAATACAGGCATCTGAAATGCTACTGGTGCTTTGATGGAGGTAAGTAGAGGCCACAGTGAAAAGCACAAAGGTAGAGTGGTCAATTCTGCCTGAGGATAGCAGGTAGGAGAGCATGGTTCATGAAAAGTTTATTTTTAGAAAAGTGTCTCATCATTTATCCGGCACACATTTGGGCAAGAATATTCCAGGCAGAAGTAGTAATATGAACAAAGGCATCAAGGCCAGAAATAGATTTCAAAAATATTATTGAATTGATAAGTGTATTCATCAAAGCAAAGGCAGTAAAATTATAATAAATTTATTTTTGCTATAAGTAAAATACCAAAAGTTAAAATAATAATGTGAGTTTTAATATACCTTCTTTACAACTTTTCAGTATTTTAAAGCTTTCTTTTTTTTTTTTTTAAGATTTTATTTATTTATTTTTAGAGAGGGAAGGGAGGGAGAGAGAGAGAGAGAGAGAACAATGTGTGGTTGCTGGGAGACATGGCCTGCAACCTAGGCATGTGCCCTGACTGGGAATCGAACCTGTGATGCCTGGTTCGCAGCCCGCGCTCAATCCACTGAGCTACACCAGCCAGGGCAAAGCTTTCTTAATGTTCTAAAAAGCCAGTTTAAAAATACATAAAAACAAGTATCCAGGGGCACACCTTCTTCCTTCTGTCCCAGCCTCCAACATGGCTTAGCATGGCACTGTCAGATACTGTTTTCATTTAAAATTTTGAATTTTCTTCATCGTGAATTTTTGCATTGGTTTTTTACTTTGTAAATTTTTTTTAAACTAAAACATCAGTTATCTTGATTACTGGCAGCCCTTAAATTTTCCACCCAAGGTGAGGCTTTACTCACCTCACCCTAATCCCAGCCCTGGAAAAAGACATTACATCTATACTTTAAAGATCATTCTCTGACAATTTTGGGTATAAATTGCTGAAAACTGGTGGTTGACTGCAGAAGTGGGGGCAAAATCAGAAAAGACAGGATGAAAGCACAGGTGAAAGGAGTCTCAGGAATGAAGAATGGGGAGAATTTGATAAAAAAAAAAATCACTGGGCATATGGGAAGGCTCTCTGTCTTGGGATTCACTCCCCAAATCATGGATACCATAGCCCAACAGAGTCTCCCTCCTCCAGGCATCTCCTTTAAGCCATTTAACTCCATGAAAAATTCCTTCATCTCCATGTTTTTATCTCTCAAAGTAGATTATAATCTCTTTGCTGCTAAAGGCCATACTTTACATTTCTTTGTTTCTCCTATAGTGTTATAAGCACATATATGCTCAATAAATACCTCTTGAAAAGCCTAGAATCATCAATGCTTTTTAACATAGCTCCAAGGCAGTGCCCAAAATAATTAAGCCAATGAAAGAAGAGTTTAAATCTTCTTTGGATATATTTTTAAGGTTAGAATACTCATTTATCTCCCCAAGATGGCATAAATGACTTCTTAGGGCCCTTTCCAATTACATGATTAATAGCCCTTTTCTGAGAAGAGTTTTATATATGTTACTGCTAATAGCAAGAGAACTTCTCTTGGGGCCTTTTTCCCTTTTATGTGATTACACTGATATTTTAGAGAAAATGAAATTACTGCGTACCATCTGGGAAGTTCTTTTGAATTTATAAAATGCAAAGGTTGCTGAAGGACTGCAAAGTTGAGGCAGGTCTCTTCTCCAATCATCAATAGATAATTTTGGTTTTTATAACCCTTAGAAAATCCTACTGTGGCTAGCAATGTCCAACATTTGACATTAGTGTTTCCCTTGACAACTGACCCAGAGAGTTTCTTTACAAATTATTCCAGTTTTAATAAAAAGATAATTACAGTGATAGAAAAACTGAACTTCATGTCTGAGTGTAGCTTTGTCAGATTTCCATTGGTGGTGATATCTTTACCCATTTTACCAGATATTATTATTGCTATTACCTAATATTATTATTACTATTATTTTAGACAAGGGGCTTTAATAAAGCTCCCTTAAAAAGGGACTAGATCAATACTGCACACACCCCCTTCCCCTGCCTCTCCCTGTCTGGATGATGGGTGAAATGCGGAAGTCCGCCTGGCACAGCTGTGGAACTGTCATACCAGCCCTGTATTACTACATCTGGGCTTCCAATTTTATGGGAAAAACAAAATCATTAATGTGACTTTACTACTAGTCTTTAATTTTCTGTCATTCAGAGCTGAATATGTAACTTCTGATAACAGAATTTGGTATGTAAAAGTGGGATGCTTTAAGTAAACCTACAGTGTGGAATTGATTTATTGGCAGAAATGGGGCTTTGGGCTATAAGGACTGGGATACTTTTGAACTGGAAAGCTGGCAATCTTTGTTATGTAGTGGAAGGACATTTGATGTGATTGTTGCCTGCCTTACTTAGAATGTAGGCAATGGACTGACTGAGTCTGTGGGATTAGAAGAAATGAAAGCAAACACTTTATATACTGGCAAGTGCTACCTCTCCCACTTTCAGCAAAATTCTACTAAAGAGATGACACCAGATAAGAACTGCTCAGGCTTCAAGCAGAGAAAGAAGGAAACACCATTTTCCAAAGGAATCTTTCCTCACCTGTGGTCCATGGTGAAGCCAAACACTTCTGTTCTTCAGCCTCAAAGCAGTTGTAAACAGTGATGGACAAAGTAGCCTAAATAGTGGTGTTCAAATGGAAAGAGGCACAAAGCCTCTGCTGTGATGGGATCAAAGGCATTGCCTTCCCACTCAGCCTGTTGACTCTAACGGTCTCCAGGCAGCAGCCATTGGGCCAAGCCAGGATGATGAGAAGAGTATAGAGACCTATAATTAAAGGAGAAGAAACTTCAGGCTTAAAATCTACTAGACAAGACCTTTGGCTATTATTTCTTAAACTTGGACTTTACCAGCAGCAAACAAAATGAAACTCTACTAAGTTTACTGTATTACAAAAGTGCTTTCATTCCTCCTCCAAGACTTGCCTGAAACATCCTATGGCTAGTAAACCCTTAGTACAAGTCCCTGGTCCCTAAAACTACACCAGTTAGAAGCTGGCTTTGAGAGCACTGTAGTCCCCAGGAAGGCTGCTTTACCAAGCCACATCAGAGGGAAGAACAAGAGGATCAGGAGAACAGGGATCCTGGGACATCATCCCAGAGAGACCAACCAGGTTCAGCTAGAATGGCCAGCCCAGGAAGTTGCCCCATGGTAAGACAGACAGACCTTGCTACTGACATAAAGGATGGATAGCACGTAATCTGCAAATAATATGTAATATTCTTTATCATAAATTCCTTATAGTCAATTGGTTCTCACAGAATGTTTTTTTTGAAAAAGCTGTTGACAAATGAGTGTGATTCCAACATGTAGACATGAAGCTGGTTGATATGGTTGTTTATGTTACTGAGCAAAATGAAAGTACAGCAGTAAAGACGGTCATCAGGACTCCTCTTGTCCATCAATGATGTGAGCAACTTTCAAATACTGGAAGTTTTCAAATCCTGAAAGAATATTTCTGCAATTTTTGGTGTTATTTACAATGCAAGAGCTATTATCACAATATTTTAAAATATATTTTATTAATTAAGCTATTACAGATGTCCCATTTTCCCACCTTTATTCCCCTCCACCCTGCATACCACTTCCGACCTGCTTTCCCCACCTTTAGTTCATGTCCATGGGTCATACATATAAGTTCTTTGGCTTCTCCATTTTCTATACTATTCTTAACGTCCCTGTCTATTTTCTACCTACCATTTATGCTACTTATTTTCTGTACCTTTTCCCCCTCTCTCCTCCTCCCACTCCCCCACTGATAACCCTCCATGTGTTCTCCATTTCTGTGATTCTGTTCCTATTCTAGTTATTTGCTAGTTTGCTTTTATTTTTGTTTTGTTTTTTAGGTTCAGTTGTTAATAACTGATTTTGTTCTCATTTTACTGTTCATATTTTTGATCTTCCTCTTTTTCTTAGTTAAGTCCCTTTAACATTTCATAGAATAAGGGCTTGGTGATGATGAACTCCTTTAACTTGACCTTATCTGAGAAGCACTTTATCTGCCCTCCCATTCTAAATGAAAGCTTTGCTGGAGAGACTAATCTTGGATGTAAGTCCTTGCTTTTCATGATTTCAAATACTTCTTTCCAGACCCTTCTTGCCTGCAAGGTTTCTTTTGAGAAATCAGCTGACAGTCTTATGGGCACTCCTTTGTAGGTAACGGTCCCCTTTTCTATTGCTGCTTTTAAGATTCTCTCCGTATCTTTAATCTGGGGTAAAGTAATTATGATGTACCTTGGTGTGTTCTTCTTTGGGTCCAACTTCTTTGGGACTCTCTGAGCTTCCTGGACTTCCTAGAAGTCTATTTCCTCTGCCAGATTGGGGAAGTTCTCCTTCATCATTTTTTCAAGTAAGTTTTCAATTTCTCGCTCTTCTTTTTCTCCTTCTGGTACCCCTGTGATTCAAATGTTGGAACATTTAAAGATGTTCTAAGGTTCCTAAGCCTCTTTTCATGTTTTTGAATTCTTGTTTCTTCATTCTTTTCTGGTTGAATGTTTCTTTCTTCTTTTCTGGTTGAATGTCCACTCCATTGATTTGAGTCCCGGTTTCCTTCCCGTCACTGTTGGTTTCCTGTATGTTTAGCTTTATTTCACTTTGGGTAGCCTTCATCTGTTCCTTCATTTTGTGACCGAGCTCAATCAGTTCTGTGAGCATCCTGATCACCAGTGTTTTGAACTGTGTGTCTGATAGGTTGGCTATCTCTTCATCACTTAGTTGTATTTTTTCTGAGGCTTTGATCTGTTCTTTCATTTGGGTTTTGTTTTGTTTTTGTCTTGGTGCGCCTGTCAAGTTGTAAGGGGCGGAACCTTAAGTATTCACCAGGGCGGGGCAACCCACGTAGCTGCATTGTGACACTGTCTGTCAGGGAGGGGTCCAAGAGGGAACAGTGCTGCTCTTTGTGTTCTCTGCAGGCTTTCAGTCACTTCCACCCCCCGACCCACAAGCAAATTGGGCCCTTCTGGTGCTGGTTCCCAGGTGGGTGGGTTTGTGTATGTTCTAGGACCTTGTGGGTCTCTCCAATGAACTCTCTGTGAGGCTGGGAATTTCTTCCACTGCTGCAATCCCCACAGGTGTTTTCAATCAGAAGTTTGAGACTTTATTTCCCCATAGAACCCTGGATTGAGTGGGTCTGTTTCTCTCCCCAGTTGTTCCTCCCGGTTTATCTGCACGTGAATATGGGACTGCCCAGTCCACCAACAGCCACCTTTCTGGGTCCACCAGCCAACCGCTGCCTTGCCAGGAGTCCTCTCCACCCAGCTGCCTATCTCCACCACTCCTACTGGTCTGAATGAATGTTTCTTCTTTAACTTCTTGGTTGTCGGACTTCCGTACAGTTCGATTTTCTGGCAGTTCTGGTTATTTTTTGTTTTTAAATTTGTCGTTATTCTCCTTTTGGTTGTGTGAGGAGGCACAATGTGTCTACCTACGCCTCCATATTGTCAGAAGTTCCATCACAACATGTTTTAAATATAATTTGCATTGTTAACATTTTCTTCATCATTCTTAAGTCTACAGTCAATAAAAGAATAAATTAAGCCCTGATTTATAGTACAATATTTGTTCATTTCCATGGTGCAAATGCTTCCACTCTGGCTGCCTTCAAGATAACACCAGGATGTCACTGAAGGCAGAGTTGGATCAAATGTTCTGTATATTATTTTTTTATTATATTTTATTGATTATGCTATTACACTTGTCTCAATTTCCCCCCTTCCCCCCTCCATCTAGCACCCCCTACTCCCTTAAGCAATCCTCCCACCATTGTCCATGTCCATAGGTCATGCATATATGTTCTTTTGCTACTCCATTTCCTATACTGTCCTTTATATCCCCCATGGCTATCCTGTGACTATTTGTACTTCTTAATCTCCTCACCTCTTCACCCATTCCCCCACACCCCCCTCCCATCTGGCAATCACAAAATGCTCTTTGTATCCATGATTCTGTCTCTGTTCTTATTTGCTTAGTTTGTTTTTTAGAATCTATTGAATGGTTTGGTGATATTTTAAAGCATCTTGCCCTGGCTGGTGTGGCTCAGGTGGGCATTATCCTGTACATTGAAAGTTTGCGCAGTTCAATTCCTGGTCATGGCACACGCCTAGGTTGCAGGTTTGGTCCCCATTCAGGGCACGTACAAGAGGCAGCCAATTGATGATTCTCTAATACATTGATGTTTCTCTCTCTCTGTTTCTCCCTCCCTTCCCCTCTTTCTAAAATAAAAAAAGTTTCCTCATTATATCACTATGATAGATACAAACTTTAAGAGCACAGATCATAGCAAAAAATAATAAAAATAATTAGGACATGATGAATTTTGAGCATGGGTCACCTTTGCTCTTGATATAATGTATTTAATTGTAAGTTTATGTAATTTAACTTTTAATAATAACTCTGTATAACCATGAACTCACAAAACTCCTGAACTTTTAACAATTGGCTTTTGTGAGTTGGTAGAAGTCTTATTTCCACACAGTACTATGTGTCTGAATGAAAGGTAACCAAAGGGATAACTATGGCAAACAACACTAGTTACCTACCCAAATAGCTATCCTACTTTCCATTAATAACAAAATCTGATGTTATTAGATGCAACATATGTCAAGTTAAGAAATACATTTCTCAGCCTTCTGTGTAGATAGAGATGGCTGTGTAACACAGTTCTAGCTGATCAGATGGAAACGGATGATGTTGAGTGAAACTTCGTAAGATCTCCTTAAAAGTAGGCAAGAGGAAGTTGGCATGTGCTGTTTGTCCTTTGCCCTTACCCTTTCTAATGGTCGGGTCAGGCTAGATTATGATACAGTAACAATTTAATCCACAAATATGCGGCTTAAAATAACAAAAGTTCATTTCTCACTTTTTGTCTGTTGTAGGTTGCAGGGGCAGCTCTGATCCACGATTATTCAGGGAGCCAGGTGTGGTGGCTCCACCAGCTGGAACGCACAGGCTTCTCAGGTGACATGACTAGTTTTCTGTGTTTCAGCCCAAAAACAAAACACTTCATTCCCACGCAGAGGTCAGTGGTCAGAATTATTTATATGGCTCTGTTTAACTGCAGGGCAGGCTAGTTGTACACCTTCATTAACCAGGAAAATAAAACATCTAATTTGTTGAAGGCCATTATTTTTGGATTTCTGTTATAATAAATGTAATTCCTGAGCAATACAATTGATACCAATTTTTTAAAGTTTACTATAGGTAGAGTCAATAGCATATAAAGGGTGTTACATTGTAATCCTGCCAGAAGTATATTTAAGACCAGCAAGTGGAACAAGGTGCAAGCCTATGGAAATGACGCCCGGCCTTCCTTTGTCAGGGAGGGAGACACATTCTAAAAAGATGTCGTGGTTCTGGTGTACTCCTAAAGCAGAGTGTCATGAAGAATGCTGTTTTTACATGAGGAATAATTTTAAGCATTAATGTGGTTTTTCTCTTTTGCCTTTCTGAGTGTAAGACCTTTACCCTAATTGGCCTCTGGTATCCATCTGTCTGAGAAGAGATTAGAAATTAAAGGAGAAGGTATACAAAAGGAAGAAGATGTAATAAATAGTCAGCTCTTGACATTAGAAATCATATTGTGCAACAAGACAATGTTCTGCAAGCCAGGTTATTTTCTTGAGTGAGGATTTTCCAAATTCATGGTGCACCATTTACAAATCAAGGCCAAGCCTGCCCATAAGACTGATCTGTAGCCAGAAAGGAAACAAGATATGACACAGAACTGAGAGAAAATCCCACCCTTTTTGGTCTCTGAAAATAGCACAGAGAAAGAGAAAGAAAGGAGACAGGGAAGGGGAGTGTTGCAATCAGACATAAATGTCTTGGTTTTGTCCTCTCTGGGCTTAGACTGAAAGGCAGATGGAAATGCATCAAATCAACAATGACAGACCCAAAGGGAAGCCAGGACACAGCCCAAAACATGACAAACACGATTAGAAAGAGGAGTGCTTACAGTTCAGCATTCCCAGGCATTTCTTAATTCTGATGAGGTGCTGACTTTGAGTTGAAATCAATGGGCATTCTGTGGGGTCTGCCATGGCTGGGTAAGATGCTGAAGGTGAGTGGACAAGTCAAAAGACAAGACAGAGGACACAGTTAGGGGCCCCATGGGATCTGGAGCTGCAGGAACTGAGTGAGAAGGTGAGGAGGCACAGAACACCACAGGAGCATCACTGAGTTGAAAGAATGGATCCTAAGTCAAATCAGCTATTGAATGCAGTATTCAAAGACAGCAGGACAAAGATTATACAGGTGGGCACAGAACATCATCTCAGAGCCCGAGTGGCTTCCAGCCAGCACACACTCAAGAAGCAGCAGGTATTTCTTTCCTGCTCAACTTCACACCCTCACGAGAATGCACTGGCTCCCTTGCCTCTAAACACATGGATGTTATTTGAGAGAAAGGAGCAGGAGATAGGGTAGGCTCTTTAAAGAAATAAACATCTTTCTCCCAGAGAGACTACACTTTACTGCAAGGGACCATTTAAATTATTAGATTGGACTAAATTTAATCTTGAACAGATTAGTTAATTTGTATGCCTACTAACCAGTTAATTTATATTGATCTTCAGGAGGTACGTAAGAATCTACAGACAAAATAAAGGAACCAGACTATTCTCAGTGGTGGTGTGAATTAAATTTTGTGACCTCAACACAGACTATTTCTGCTGTTGGCCTGTCACAGGAATATGCAGGGGAGGAAGAAATTTTTCTTTATTCTCCTAGGTTCTTCCAGCTAGCCTAATAAATAAGTCAACATGAGACAAATTAACAAGAGAAAATAACTTAATTTCCTATGTACTTATGGGAACCCCACATACACAAGAGAGTCAGAGAGCCCTCATACGTGAGAGGTCCAGGGATGGACACTAAAAATGAGGTATATCTGGCACTTTGAGCTAAAGATTAGATAAGTCACCTTGGGGCTTCAGACAGGAGGAAGGTCAATTCCAAGATAATCAGAAGAGCAAATGTTCAATATTTAGAAATTTGCCCTGTCATAGAGACATGTGATAAAAAGTTATTTCTGGTAATAAATTCTGTTATGGGCAAGGCCCCACATTTAAATTCTTTAAGGGAAAGGTAAAAGTTTCTCTTGGACCAACAGAGTCTCATTGGCCTTCAGCTCAAAATAATTCACATGCCAAAGTGGCACATCTTGGGGAAGCCTGTTCTGAACCCCTTTTAATATTTTGCAAGGTATACTACTAATGTCATCAGGGGTATAAAATAAGCAGATTTGCCCTAATGCAGGGCTGGGTGCTCACTGGCAAAGATATTCTATTGTTCCTCATACGCAAATAATTTAAAGATTCAGTACTACCCCTCCATCCATTCACTTTAGTTATCAGGTGAATTATCTGGGATGCACTGGTAAACTGCCATGATTTCACCCTTAAGTAATGACTAGGATAGGGACCTCTTGTGTGTGTGCACCTGTGTATAGAACTGGTTACATAATGTATAGGACCTGGTGCAAAATGAAAATGCAAGATTCCTCATTCAAAAATTACTAAGCATTTCAAGACACTTGCAGCAGAGATTAAACTAAGTATTGGTTCCTTCAAGGGGCAGGACCCTGTGATATTGCATAGGTTGCTCACTCAAGAAGCAGGTCCCGTGTGTGTGTGTGTGTGTGTGTGTGTGTACTGCATTGTGCTGTTCTTCTTGGAGGACTTCGTGATGTAAAGATATTGTTTTCTATCTCCCACTCCAGGTTTTACAATTCATACAGATCTACAAAGGAGAGGTGGGCCCTTTTTTAAAAAAACAGCTTTAAGCCTAGGCTAGTGATGGAAAACATGTGAACCCTGGTTTAATTTCCACTAACTAGTTGTGAAGTTGTGGGTACATTACTTATTTTCTCTGTTCCCCAGCTTACCAATCTATAAAATGGGAATATAAAAATATGAGGGAGTGGGTGGAGGTGGAAGAGGGCATAAGGGGGATAAAAGGTAATGGAAAAATACCATAAATAAATTAATTAATAAAAATACACCTAGCCATGGAATTACTAAGCATATTTAAATTATTAATAAATTGATATTTGTGAAGTGCTTAAAACACATCTTTCCTTAGAGTAAGGGCTGTGTATTTGTTAAAGTAAAAATTTTAGGAGCTCTATTATATAAGAACTTAACCTAACTCCCCTTCTCCCTCAGGACTATGGAACTATTAACCTTCTCCAGCAGGGAACCATTTACATCCAGAAGGTTATCTGGGTCAAAAAGGCATGTTGACTTGAGAGTCTCCTTAGACGTTAATGGATGGGAACAAAAGACTTTATGTTTGGGAAGCAAAGGACACCTGCGGCTGACCACCCCCAAAACTGCATTGATTTCCTACTTACATTACATATAAAGTAAATAACTCAAAATGAACAAAAAGAAAGCCAATAAAAACAAAATACCAGCATAGTGATTTAGTTGCCATGGCTCTGTGAAGGACTTGAGTATTACATGGAGGACTCTTCAGTGATTTTATTGACACAGTGCAGGAGAAGGCCTAAGAGGTTATAATGCCTAGCTCAGCAGCATGGAATGTGGCGAAGTGATGTCTTGCAATGTCCCAATAGGAAGAAGACAGAGTCTATGGCCTGAGAAAGAGAGAGACAGAGAGAGAGATGGAGAGAGAGAGAACATCTTACTGTTTACTGTTTGCCCGTGCATGTGGAGTCCAGGCGATTGCCTTAATCTTTCTTTACATGGACCATCCAGTATCCTTTGATTCTACACAGTCCGACTCAGGTGTCCTTGTTTCTTGTCTCCTCCCTTCATTTTGTCTTGGGTCTTCAAAATTAACTTTAAATGGATTCACTTTGTTTTTCCTCTCTTTGCAATAAAGAATCCATTGATGGGTTGATTTTTTTTCTCTAAAAATTATGTTAAAATGAATATACAAAAATGGAATTATTTTAAAGTTTGTCCAAATACCTCCTAAAATTATCTCTTTGACTACCAGGGTTCTGATCTAAGAGCAGCTAGAATCTACAAAGGTCTGTGCAGCTAGCTAGGGCCCAGAAGCATGAAGCACCACCATAAAGGCAAGAAGGCAGAGTCACACGTAGAAATGAAGTGTGGGTCGCATCTCCTCTCCCTTTTCTTCATGAGGAAGGCAGATGGGCAAATGGTAGGATAAGAATTCATTCTGAGCTAGGAATTGTTGGTAGGTGGATTGGGTAGCAAAGAAAAATAAATAACAAAACAACTAGGGCTGGACTAAATAAATGGCTAGCCATTGAAATAAAACCTCAGCAGCAATAACTTGAGGATCTCAAGAAGGCTTCCTCACAACCCTCGACCCTCATGGCCCTTGCCAGAGTAACAGGAGTAGTGGGAGAACGAGGGGGTCAGAGGATCCAGAGTCCTAGAAAGGGCAGCATCAAAAATAGATGAGCTTGGGATCCACAAGGCACTGATGGACAAAGAGAAGCAACTCTCTGGGTCAGTGTGGGCTGAGGAAGGCCTTCAGTGACAATAAGCAAATGAGATCAATTAAACAAAGTAAAACACATACTGCCCCACACCCCCACAAACACGTTTTTCTCTCCAACTAAGACAATATTTTAAGTCTATGGACATTTCATTTGATACTTTATTTTATTTTTATTTATTTTGTACTTTATTTTTAATGTTTACACTAATACAGGTGTCCCCACTTCCCCCACCTTTGCCCAGCACCCCCCTCCGGTTCGACCCCCCCCTTCCCTCTGGCCATCACCACACTGTTGTCTGTGTCTATGAGTTATGCATATATGTTCTTTGGCTAATCCCTTCACTTTCTTTCATCTAGTCTCCCCCTTAAATTTCCTCTTTAAAAAAAAATAAAAGAACATCCCTACTTTTGACATAAGCTATGGAATGCAAGAGAAGTTCCTTTTAAAAATATATAGTTTTTTGTAAAAATTTAGCCTTTTTGCATAGATTTTTAAAAACATTTTCAATTACAGATTTATGGCAGAATTCTTCATGGGCCTGAATTGTCTGTTTAATATTAAAATGATTCTTGTAGGGAGCCATCTGTTACATGATCAGGCATGGAAATTCTTCACTGAGCTTTACATCAGCACTCGCTGCAGTGCTTGTCATGCTTCGAATATCCTCAGGCACTTGTGTTTCCATTTAGAGGAGCAAGGTGAAGGACTTGGAGGCAGGACATGATGTCTCCCTGATTATTCAGTGTCTGTTACTGAAAACATTGTGTTCAGCATATGGTTTGCTAGATTGTCTTTTTCCCTAAACTAACCTCAACATTTTCCTTTACTATGACTCAACGATACCCTGAGAAAAAGGACACTTTGATCATCTTTGAATCTCCTGTCAGAACAAACTGCTCATTGCATTAATCAACTCAATTTTTCTTCAGAAACATAGTTTTATCTTTTAAACACATAACAGACTTCAGTTCACTTTCTCCCCTGAGTGAGAGACAACTTTGTTTCACCAAGTTTCATCTCAAGTGCTCACTCTGAATCACTGGGCTGGAAGCTGCCTGAAAATGTGTATTGGGAAGGATTTTGAGACTGTGTTTGGGCTTAGCAGGAAAGAATATCACGATTGATTACTTATGTCTGCCATGGGAGTAGGAGTAGTGAGTATGGGTTACATGAAGAATTTATTTACAATCTCTTATTCTTTTCTCTGACCCCCTTTACTGTGCTCATTAATAAGCATTGTGAAATGGCTGACCCTGGGGCAAATATACAAAGTATAATTAACTCCTCTGTCTGGAAACCAAACTTGAACCTGACTCCACAATAATAGCATTAACAGTGACAATAATAGAAGCTACATTTGTTGATCATTTGCTATATTATAGGCAAATTACTATAGGTGCTTCACAAACATTCACTAATTTTATTTACTCCTCATAAACATTCCTCAGTATAGATATTATCCCCCCCTAAATTTGGGAGAGAAGAAGACTAAACCTCAAAGAGGTAAAATAACTTTACTAAGTTCATCCCTCTCCTCAAAACATACTCATAAATTTGCTTGCATAGCCATTCCCCAAAAGAGGACTCACACAATTCTTTTTCCAGTCTTACTGAAACATAATGCCATATGACATTGTATTAGATATTAGGTTAAGGTGTACAACATAATGATTATATTTACCACAATAAGTGTAGTTAACATGCATCACCTTACATAGTTATAATTTTGTTATCTGGTACACAGTCTTTTGAATTGAATAGTTTAAAGAACCATCTTATGTAGAAAAGACAGGAGAAATAATTGTTTACAATTTTATCTTTGCTCTTCTCTTTCTGATTTGGAAACTAAATCAGTTCAATTCATTTCACTTCATCAATGCATTCACCGAAGAATTCATTTAACAAGCATTCACTGAGTGTTTTTTATATGCTAAGTACTGGGGATTCAGATATGTACCAGATCCTTACTCCATACAACTCAACAGAAGCATTTCTGTTCTCATCTAACACTCTTCTTCATAGCAGTCCACACAGACAATCCCTCCATCCTTGAAACACCCTTGATTTCATCCGTGAACACCACTCCCTCGCTCCCTTACTTTCCTGCTCCCACAGCCACCACTCTTTCTTTCCCTGTTGCTGGAATTCTGTCCTCTACTCAGTCTTAGTGCAGGCCATGTTCCCATCTCTGTGTACTCTTTCTAGTCCAGGGCTGTTCAATAGAAATGTAAGGCAACCACATGTGTGATTTTAGGTTTTCTAGTAGCCTCATTAAAAAAAAAAGAAAAAGGTAAAGTTGATTTAAAAACTACATTTTATTCAACACAGTATATTCAAAATATTATCAGTTCAACATATAATCAACATAAAAATTATTTTATATTTTTTCTAAATTTTCAAATTCCAGTGTACAATTTATATTTATACTTCCCAATTTCAAAGCTAAATTTTCATTGGGAATACTTGATCTGTATTTAGAGTTCATAAAATTTACCCTGGAAAAAGTAGATTCACATACCCAAGTTATGTCAAACATTTTAAAAAGTTTGCCAATAACTGAATTGAGTATTACTTTTTCTATTTAAATTACTTAAAATTGAAAGTTTAGTTCATCAGCCACACTAACTACATTTCAAGTGCTTGATAGCCACATGTGGCTAGTGTTTACCATATCAGACAGTGCAACTCTAGTTATCTCATATCTTTGCATGGCTTCAATATCTCATGTGCGGAATGCTCCAGAATTTTTATCTATAGCTGGACCTGTCCTCTGAGTGCTGAACTGTATATCTAAAGACTGACTTGCATGTCTCAAATTTGGTTTTTCTAAAATGGGACTATGACTCATATTTTGCCATGCATAATACACACTTTTTTGCCCAAACTTTTGAGGGAAAAAATAAGGATGAACATTATACATGGGTAGTGCTAATTCTATACCTATATAAATGTTTTAAAATCTTATATTTATGCTTATGCATTAAAAGTGTAGCTCTAGAAAGCAATAATAATATCTGCATGCAAAATAATACCCTGGAATACAATAATTATTTTCCCTAAATATAAGTAAATAAATAATTAAATTAAAATGAAAGATTTTTTCCTGAAAGTTTGGGCCAAAAGTGTAGGTGTGCATTATACATGGAAAAATACAGTATTTTGCATGGATATATAATTTATTTTTTATCAGCTTTATTGAGGTGTAATTAATAAATAAAATTGTAAGATTAAATGGAAATCTTGATTTCCCAGCTCAAACCTGATTCTCTCTGGTTGTCTTAGGTTGGGCTTTCTGAAAAACAGACTTTGAGAGGAATATTTGCATGTAGGAGGTTTATCAGGAAGTATTCTCAAGACCAATGCCTGTGAGAGAATCAGAGAAGTAGGAATGGGCAGAAGGAAGTAGCGCTGTGCTGGAGTTGCAACAATGGCCTCAGCTGATTCCATGGGGAACTACAGAGATGGGACCTACAGAGATGTCCCAACCTGAGATAAGGGGGCTAGGCCTTTGGACACCTGCATCTACCAGGTCCTGGCTATGGGCTGTGCCTGAGATGGGGTGTTAGCTTGGGTAAGGGCAAGACCCAGAGAGCGATATAGCTGTAAGCCCTTAGCAGCCAACATTTCCTGAGGCTGTGGGAATGAGGGCCACCATCCTGCAGGGGATCTGACAGGCACACCACAGCATCCACCCAACAGTCTTCCTCATCTTCGTAAGCAGTCTGATTCCCCAGGCATTTTGTAATGCTGACATCCTGGGAATCATCCTTTACTTGCTACTTTCCAAATACTCATATAGTGAATAATTGAAACAACAGTCAATCTTCCTTATCTTGGGTCCTTTATACTTACCCTTCTTGCATTCTGGAATCCTCCAGCCCACCCTACCCACCTCTTTTCCTCCATCTAGACCCCATCCACTCATCTACCCACACACACATATACATACCCTCCTCCTTAAGTTCCAGATCTTAGCTTAATTGCCACATCCATAGGAAGCTTTTACCTGATTTCCTTACCTAAAATAAGTCATTTCAGCTTGTAATTATTTTATTGTTAGTTTCTTTTCTGTCTCCCAATGGAATTGTAAGCTTCATGAATAAGTGTTTGTCATCTGTCTTGTTTATGTAACCCAGGTACCTAGTACCAGGCACCATGTTTAGAGCCTTTGGACTCTCAGTTTGAGTTTATAGAATGAGTGTCTGGGAAAATAATGTATTGGTGTTGGCAGAGCAGAAACACAATGGTCATAAATGAACATGACCTGGTGGAGGTAGGCCATGGTGCTATGAGAGCACAGGCTGGGGCAGGTACCTAAAGAATCAGGAAGAATATCCTACAGAAAGGCAACATGTAAGCTGAATTTTAAGCAAGTAGTGGAGCTGAGCTGGACAGAGAAGGGAGAAGGTAGACATTCATGGTAGAGAGAATGACTACTTCATTACTTAATGTTTTCCTTTAAGACCTGCTCCTTTTTTATCCTGGATACCTCAAACCAACGTCCCCTTCCATATATACTCAGTGGATTTCCTCCTTACACTCAAATCCTAGCTCGGTTTCTCCTCTTCACATTTCTCCTTACCTGGAAAGACTCCTTTAATAAAGCAGAGAAAAATGGCAGCCTAAGCTCAACTAAGTTGGAAATTCTATGAGGTAATGATGAGCTCTTCTTTGTGGCTACATTACCCCATATGATTCATTTTGGCCAATTTAGCCAAACCACCTGTTGATTCAACTCAATTTTAAAAATTCTTCTTTAATTATTTAGCCAATTGTCTGCATTATGAGTTATATATCTGAACCATGTTGTCAATCTAAAATAGTTAAGTGGATTCAATAGTTAAGTGAGCTTTTCAATAGGTGGTCACAGTAAATAATCAATGCCATCTACCTAATGGCCCTTCCAGGAAAATCAGTTGTGATCTTAGTGGTGATAACCTGCTGCAATGACCTTATGGTCATATTCCTCAGCATAAGAGTGAAGTAGATGATAATAATTTTTTAAAAGTGGTGTATCCAGTTCCTTAGTGTATCTCCTAATGGCCAAGAGAGCCAAAAAAACTGGTAGTGTTGACTGCTGGCTTCAAAACCCTCCAATAAAGGTTGGAGTCAAATTTATGGTCCCATATACTTTTCCTAGTGATGTACAGATTGACTGGGTCTCCATATACATCTTGTCAGGAACCAATAACAGCTAATTTCCTCTAGGAAAAAACAGAAATAGCAGAGGTAAATTGCCTTTATGGGCTAGAAACAGGATTGGATGAGTGGTACACTGCTTGATATATAAATCAAGTAAGAAGAAAGGACAAATATCAGCCTGTCTATTTATGTGTCTGTTTTCAAGGTTGTTCATTCTCTTTTGCCTAAGCAAAGTTTTTGTTTGCCTTGTTTAAGGTTTACTTTGCTTTGAGGCAAAATTTGAGGAGTGAGAAATTCAAACACATAAAATGCAAAGATTTTTGTTTTTTTACTAAAATCCATTTCCAGGTTCACCTTCTTTCACATCAGTTCACCTTCTTTTACCCAACAGTTGCTTGGACAAAAGATGTGTGAACTGACCCAATTCCCAACCTGACTCCCATACTCCCAGAACAGATATCGTATTTTTGGACTATAAGACTCACTTTTTTTCTCTGCCACATCGAGCCAGATAAGCTACATTCGGACTATAAGACACACACCCTCCTTTTCCTCCCAAATGTGGGGGGGGGGCATGCTTCTCATAGTCTGAAAAATACAGTATCTATTGTTTGTGTTTCAGCTGATCTACCCTGAACAATTAAGCAGACTAGTTTTCCCTTCTCACTTTTTTGTCATGAACAGAGTAAGATTAAGGTAAAAAAATTTTCATCAATGCTTTTCTCTATTTTTGTGCTTTACCAGGATGAAACTATACATTTTGTCTATCACTTTAGAGGCAAGTTCAGATTCTAACATCACAATGACTTTGACTTGAGCTCCTCAGCTTACTGAAAATCAAGCGTCTTTTCTTAATTACCCATCATCTAGCTTAGTGTGATTCTGAACCCTCTCCTCTTTCTCCTCCTCTCAGTTCTAAGATTATCAGTCTCTTCTGAGTCCTAAATCAATATGCTTAGCACTCTCTTTTACCCTTCTGATGCTTACTTCCCATGTTTGGATCCTTAGCAAGTGTTGAGTCTTATTTTCATATCTAACTTAGGTATTTCTTTCCTTTCTCCTTTGCCCACAAACTCATTTTCTACTTATCAATAAGTACGCTGAGTTCCTTCATCCTCTCTGCTCACATTCTACTTCTATATCCCACACAAAGTATGTGGAAACAAGATTTCCATCTTCCCTATCACTTGGATTGTGTCATCATTTTTAAAGACATTACTGATATCTCCTACTGTTTCCACATGCAAGTCAAATTCTCTGTTTCACAGTTCTCAACCACTCCCTTTCCCCACCACATGATTCCATGTCCCTCTGCCTGCCATCATTTCCCTTTACGTTCCACAACCACACTGTTTTCCTGGATGGGAAGGGGGGCGTATCATTCCCTCCAAATCACCTTGACCTCTGCTGGTATGCATTTTTGCTTACTTGACAACTGCAATAATATGAAAAGGGTTTTACACGAATGAGGTCTCTCATTTTTCCCAAGTCCTTTAAAGAACTACTATGGTTAAATAATTTTTGAATTAGTTGAGTGGTAACCATGACTCAAAGATAGTCTTAAAATCCTTTCATCTATTTTTATCCTTAATTCTTTTCCATTAAAAGCTTTGTATAATATGTTAGCACACTTTTACATTTTTTGACTTTGGAATGAATTATAAATGTTAGAAATTGATTTTGGGTTATGCTGCTTGGGGCTGAGGGTATGTTACCAGTTGATTTTCCACAGTGTGTGGAAGAAGAATGTAGGCTGCTTCCCTCCCTCAGGAGGCAGGTGGGACAGTGTGTCCCTGTCACCTGAGATTGCAGGAAGACTCTGTAAACTTGTATGTCCACTGCATCACATACCTGACAGAGCAAAAATATCCCCTGTTCTATCCAGTTCCACAAAGGAATGTGCCATGTGTAATTAGCTCACCTCGATAACTTTTAAATTAGAGAACAAACTACTGGCTCATTTTCTGCTTTTTGCCTCCTCCCTGCTCCTCACAATTCAAATCAGAATTATTTCACAGCATCCAATTCAGTTCATATTCTACTTAATTAACTCTATAATTCTTGTTGCTGATGCCTATACAATTTGAATCTTAACCCACCTTTGGTAACTCTTCCTACAAGAGGATAGGAGCTAAAAGAGAAAATGTTTAACAATCTTTGAGCACTACGTTTTTTAGCAGTTTTAGGAAAAGGTTTGATGATTCCAGTTCCATTTAAAAAATTACATGGGAAAAATTTCCCTATCAGCTGTTTTCAGCTAATCCCTTTCAGCTCTGTATGGACATTTATCTATAGATGTCTTCCTTTATCTCTTGCTTTTCTCTCTTTTCAGAGACATTTGTTGGATGGTAAGGTACCTTTTTGATTTGAAGATAAGTCATCTTCTGAGAATAAAATTAGAGAAAATCCAATAATGTGGTGGAAGACTATTTCAAGAAGCAGAATGCTGTTTATACTATGTTAAGTAAAAATGTTAAAGCAACATGTGTTGTGCAATTTCATTCTATCTATTTATCTATCTATCTAGCTATCTATCAATCAAAATAACTCCTCCCTCTCCCTCTCTCTCTCTCTCTCTCTCTCACACACACACACACACACACACACAGAGAATGCCAGATAAGGCAATACACAAAATCATGGAAGTAAGTAGAATTGTATGTCTGGTCTTTATATCTTTTTTCCCAATTTTTTTTCTTATAGATGATGCATTGTTTGTAATAAAGGTATTTTTAAAAGAAAATAGTGTTTTTATTCTACTCTTCACATGCTGTAGATTGTGACCAGCAGAAAGTATGTTAGGAAGCTTCCATTACCAATGACTGAATGATAAAGACTGTCCTTTATTGTATTTATCCCCACTGAAAAATTTTTTCAACTGGTAATTTACCAAAATCAACAAGAGAAACAGGCTAACAGAAGGACAAGAGAGAGCCATTTCACTTTTCAGAAAGCATGCAACAATTAGAGAACACACCACTCTCAGCCAGCTACCTACTCTAGCAAGTGGCAGAGGGAGGGCTGTTCTGTTCCTGACATGGAGAGAAGGTACATCAGGTTTGGAGAGGATTAGAAGCCCCCTCCTCCACTATTCTATCACCCTTGCCCCAGAAATGTGATAAAAAGCTAACATTTGTTGAGCTTACTATATGTATTCACTTTTCTAAAAGCTTTGTATGTGTCGGCTCATTTAATCATTCCTCAAACTCTATACAGTGGAAATTGTTATTATCCTGGTTTCATAGATAAAGAAACTAGGCCATAAAGACACAACATCTCGCCAGTGAGTATGAAATCTGGGTGTGAACCAGGTAGTGTGGCTGGCACCAGAGTTCACTCTTTTAAGAGAGTCTTGTACTGCCTCTCATTCCTATTGAAATGTGGTAGCAGCCTTCCAGGAATAAGAAACACTCAGACTCCAGCGAAGACTAATTGCACCATGAGACTCTCTGTCCCACTCAGAGTTGTACCAACATATATGGTTGCCCAGACAACAGAGTAAGTAGAGAAATGACTCTGGGTGTATCCCCCAACCCCAGAGCAGATCCTCCTAGCTGGAGGACTTGAGTGTGGGTAATTTATTTGAAGATGATTCTAGGGAGCAGGAGTGAGAGGGTGGAGAAAGTGAGACAAAGAAGGAAGAAAAAGTAATAAAAGGAGCATTAAGTTTGCTATGGGCCATTGAGTCTTGATCCTCCAAGAATCCTCTAAGGTATCACAAAAAAACCTGCCACAAAACCTTCGCACTCAGGGCTGGGGAAACTTGGCTATTTCCCCATAAACAGTATCTCTTGTTGGTCAGTTTCACTGGGAGTAATGAACCCCCAGTACTTCTGGGCTGCTCCCTAGGCAGGATGCCCTGGTGCTAGACAAAACCCTCAGGCAGAGGACCGGAGAGGCTCATGGGCTGGGTGGGAAGCCGTCCATGTGGACAGCACCTGTCCACCAGAGCTACAGGGGCACTCGGGCCACGGTTACGGGGCAAGGCCTCAACAGTACTTTACAAGTGAGCATACCATCAAACCAATCTTGCTAAAGTTTTCTTCAGGATGTTTTTAGAGGGAAGTACTAGTACTAAAGATCCTGACTAGTCCTTCCTTACGGGATCTCAGAATGGTCCCAGACCAGCAGCATCAGCATCTATTGGTAGCTTGTTAGAAATGCCAACACTTGGGGCCTCTCCAGACTTTCTGAATCAGAGACTCAGGGAGGCTGCCCAGCAATCTGTGTTTTAAAAAGTCATCTAGGTGATTCTAATGAACATTAAAACTCTGCACACTACAACTGTGATGATGGAAAGAGCCCCTTCCATAAATCAATTTATCTTCCCAGGGAAGGCTGAGATTTAGGACTTTCAACAATACCAAATATCTATAACCCAGGTCTCAAAACCTTAGTTCCTCCTGGAATGGTTCATTCATTTTTCTCTTATAGGTTTGTGTATTAGTTAAAGTAAATGGCAAGCTGCTATAAAAAAAAGAACCCAAAAGACAATGGTTTAAATAAGATTGGAATTAATTTTTTTTTGCAACAGTCTAGACAATATAGGCTGGTGGAGCAGTTCTACTCTACAAAGTCATTCAGGGACCCAGGTTCTTTCCATCCTGGGGCTCTGCTATGTCCTTTGGTGACATGTATGTCAGAGTAGCCAAAGCTAAGTTGCTGTATTATCCAAATTCTAGCCATAGGGTGTGGTGAATAGAGACAAAGTCCTGAGCCAGAAACTTATCTTAATTTGCAAATGACACAGTATTGGAATATATCATATCCTCAAATATTCTATTGGTTAAACTTAGTCATATAACCACATGTGACTGTAAAGGGGGGGAGGTGAAAATGTAGCCTCCACCTTAGCAGCTCTGCTCCCAGGGGAGAAAAGGATACGGAGGACATCCAGCAGACAGTCGTAACATGCGTCACAATATCAGATCTTCCTAACACTAGAGCTGTTACTGCTATTGTTATTTTTTGTTTTACTTTGTATTGCATTTA
Source organism: Tonatia bakeri (assembly GCA_004024845.1). NCBI lineage: Eukaryota > Metazoa > Chordata > Mammalia > Chiroptera > Phyllostomidae > Tonatia > Tonatia bakeri. Next base: position 100,166 of record PVIA01004264.1, read on the forward strand.
CTTATACCCTACCTTATTCCAGGAAGGCATTAAAGCACCCTCAATACATGAGTTAGAAGATCCCTTTCAGATGGCTAGTTAACACACTTATTACCTTATAGAGGTAAAGTATAATTCATTAGCAGCTTTTAAAGATATCCATGTTCAGATATCTTTAACAGTCCAGACACCTTCATCCCATGACGAGTGTGTCACTGTGACTGTAGGACTCAGATCAGAGTGTTCTGAAGAGAATGTAAGTGCCCAATGGCTTCAAAACTTCTGGAGACAAGGGAGAAGGAGAGGGAGCAAAGAGAGGAGGAACCCAAAGAAGGGCAATGTTATCTGAAGTCAAACCTGTTCTCACTGCAATGTTGCCCAGACTTGGCAGGGTCAAGGGGCAGATATGCCTGTCTCTCACCTACAAGTTCCAAATACACCCAGCCAAAACACTCCAAGGTTCATTCCAAGGTTTGGCTAGCAAGGGACTGAAGCTGGGTGAGCAGTTCCTGGCAAGACTGGGAGGAGCCAGAAGTCTGAGTCAAGGATGAAGTGCTCTAGGACTCCAAGCTCTGTGGACAAAAGTGTAGTGAACTGCAAGTCTAAAAGGAAAAAGTTTAGCTTAAAAAAAAAAAGAATGGAGCAAAAACCAAGTAAAAGGCTAGGTGGAAATGAGCTGAATAAAACAAGGTGGAAAGCAAAGTTAGGTGGATGATTTCTTGGAACGGAGCTGGATGGTCACATGTTTTGGTTGATGGGCAAGTTCTGTGTGTGGCTTGGAATATCAAAAATAATCAGGGTGGGTGTGGGAGAGGAAAGCACAGTAACAATCACATTCTGTACAGTGTGACTCTCAGAGCTAAAGGCAGAGAACCAAATCCCTATTACTTCTAAAGTAATATGTCACCTCAGCACAGCCTCTGGTCATGGATTTAACATAACAATTTAGACTAAATCACAATTACAAAGGTAATTAACTGAGGCAATGCATAATAAAACGCATAGGCCTTGAATTGTGTCTCTAAAGCCAGCTGACTTGTGCTTTTATATTTTTTTCTTCTAGGAAGAGGGACTATAGATTATACCTAAATATATCTCAATAAACCTAACAAATAAGCATTGAGAGCAATTAAGCCTCTCCAAATAAAGCAAAACCTCTCACCAAGAGCAGCAAGTGACAAAGTCCTTTTAAAATTAAAGCTTCTATAAAGCCTAAAAGGAAATACCAATCAGCAACCCTTTATCCTTTTAATGAAGGCCAGCAGCTCTCATATTTTTATCTCTTTGCATTACACACAGAAATAGCCTTGGCGAGTATGTTGTTTTTCCTCTGATCACCACAGAATTAGCAGAAAATTGCATACCCAAAACTATTACTCTCATCCCTTCATCATTTCTTTTAATAGACAAGAAATCTTCAGCATGATTTAATTATGCTCACCTGCAAATATAGCATGCTGAGTTTCAGATCTGAAAAAAAATTTTTTTCTAGATATTATAAAGACTCCAGCACCCTCTGGGGTTCCATTAATCTATACAGCTTTGCCCCTGGCAAAACAGTGCAAGTTTGTTTTTTTCTACTTCTCCTTCCTGTTTCCTATTCTGTGCCTTCTTCTCCCACCTTCCGCCCAGGTTCACTCTGCTCTCTCAGGCTGATGGAGTGATCTAGAGCTTAGACTCTGGAACCACGTGCCCGAGGTTACATTACAATACTGCCACCAATAAATTGGTTGGGCAACTTACTTAAGCTCTGTGAACTCCATGTTCTTCACCTATAAAACAATGACAAACCAAATAGATTTGTTGTGAGGATTAAGTCACTTAACACTATAAAGCCCTTTAGAGCAGTTCCTAGCACTTAGTGCGTACTTGGTAGATTAGATTTCTTTTTCATCTCCCATTGATTAATAATACATACACTGTGGTACCCCACCCTTGCCTGAGCCATGGTAGTTTTTCAAGCTGTCAGATTAACCTGCCTACCTTGTCTTAAATCTCACCTTCCTTTAAGTTCTTCCCTTATCCAGTTGATGGGGAGAACAGGTTGAGCATAAATCTGGGGAGATCTACTTGAGCAGGGCTTCTCAGACCGGCGCATACAGATCACATGGGGACCTTGTTATAATGCAGGGTTACAATGCAGGGTTGGATTCAGCAGGCCTGCGAGTCTGCTAGTGCTGCTGGCCTGTGGACCATACATTGAACAGAAGAGGTTGGTGTCATTGAAATCTACATTCTAATCCTCTCAAGAGATCTGGGACCTGGGGCACATTCCTCAACTTCTGCCAGTCTATTTAAGCTCAAATGTACCTCAAAGGATCAATATGAGGATTAATGAATTAATGGGTGTAAAATGTTTAGCAAAGTGCCTGGCATATAGCAGTATAGTTCCAATAATTGGCAGCTATTAAGGTGTTAGGAGCAGGTTATTAGACATTAATTCCAAAGGGAATTTGCATTTTAAAAGAGGTGACATAAATGAATTTAACTGTTTTAATTTTAACTTGTAATATCAAATAAAGAAATTATAAGGTACTCCCAACCACTGGTGTTACTGTAACCAACTTTCAGGCCAAGGTTAAAATAATACAAGGCAAGCTCTGTAATCCCTAAAACAAAATTTCAGTTCTGCTAACAATAGCACAGCATCTATGGCTCATGAATCTCCATTCAGCCAGCAACACAGAATTCTTCTACTTCCAAACTTGACCAATGACATCTGGTTCTGGCCAAAAAGGAGTAACATTGACAGGCAATTTCCACCTGAAATATCCAAACAAACAAACAAAAAAGACAAAATTCATAAAACAAAGGTTTGCAAGGCACTGGAATCAGGCAGTGAAAGACAGTAATTCTTGATAGTAGGGAAACAAATGACTGCCTTAAGAAAATTTCCAGACCAATGTGCAGGGAACAAGAGCCCAGGCGATCCCTGGAGACTCCCTCTTTCCGTCACAAGACAGAGTTAAGACTCCGGGGAGACCTTGCTGGCTTGAGTTCAGTTTTTGGAATAGAGTAACAGAGAGGAGAGAGCTACAAGGAAAAGGAGCTCTGGACATCTATAGAAAACACAGATTAACCCATCTGAACAGAATCAGGCCAAGGGATAGTGGGAAAGAAAAGATTGTGAAGGAGAACTGAGAAACTCCTGGGGATGATGAACATGTCCATTGTCTTGATTCTGGTATATATGTATGTCAAAGCCCATTAATGTATACTTTATTGCAGTTTATTGTATGTCGATTACACTGAATAAAACTATCAAACAAAAAATTCCCCTGTGACGCAGTTTCTACTTGTTGGCCTGTAGTTCTACGTGCTGCAGCGGTCATCCGTGGGTGGTGAAGCTTGGACATGATTCACTCACTCCATCATCCTCTTGATTATCTAAGCTCTATTCCTTGAATCATGTCAAGTCTCTCATTCTATCACTTGAAAGTGACTTCAGAATTACAATTTCACTTCATGCATTTGCTTTTAACACCAGGAAGGATGTCTAGCACTTTTTAAGTTACTCTCATTAAAAAGCCCCATGGAGCACCCCCCGCCCTGGGAGTGGGCTTGGTGCTAGTGAAAAACAACAAAACTATATTCTTTATGGCATCCCAGCAAGGGCAAACTGTCTAAAAAGCTTTAGACGAAATTGGTATCAACATACAATGTAGCAGGGCCCTGGAATTTCTTCTGGATTCTTGGGTCCTTGTGGTATGTACTCACCATACCCCACCCCCACCAGCTGCAAAGAAACTCCCCATTGCCTTGTTCCATAATCTCTGCAGAAACATGCACAAGATAATTCACTACTAGAGTTTAAATGTTGGATAAAGTTTATCTCTAGATGAAAAAGTAAATATCTTGTTATTTGATGTTGAAAATTAGGGAACCAAGAATGTTCCCATTTTACTTCTCCACACAGTAAGTACCTTATCCAGTTACCTTTACTGCTACACTCCCCGGCTTTCACCTTGATCCAAGCAACCATCACCATTCACCTGATTACTGTAGCAGCTCCCTAACTCATTCCCCTGCTTTCACCTTCCCCACTTCAGTCTGTGTGCAGCACCGCTGCCAGAGCCATCCTTTGAAAATAAAAGCCTTTCCTTGCCTCCCATTTTACTTAGTGGAAAGTCCAAACCCTTCTGTGTATTCAAGGCCCATTGAGACCTGGTCATTATTACCCCCAACTCCTCATCCTGTCATTTCCCTCATTCTCACTCTTCTCAGCACCCCTGGCCTCTGCTCCATCCTGGGACCTACCAGGTATGGTGCTGACACAGGGTCATACTTACTGTTCCTTTTGCCTATAAAGATCTTCCCACAGTCATTAGCACACCTGGCTCCTCCATCTTCTACGAGTCTTTGCTCAGATGGCACAGTGTCAGTGAGGCCTAACCTGTTTTAAAGTGCAACCCATGCCCCATTTAGATTATTTGTTGTTTATTATCTGTCCATAAAGGTGGGGATTTGGGTGTGTTTTGATTTCTAATATATCCCAAGCTGTTAGAAAAGAGCCTGGCACGCAGTAGGAGCTTAATAAGTATCTGTCGAATGAGTGACTGATTATGTATTCCCTGATCTAGACATAAATTAATACTTGAATCACCTTGGCCTGCTATACATAAATAGGGCAAGGTAACCTTCCTTTAGGAGGAAAGAAACTGAATTCTGATTTGAGGCAGGTTAGGGGGAATATAAGTCACTTCCAGTCACATTTCTAGCAAGTTGGTCAGTCCAGCTCTTAGCTTTATAATAATTCTCCTTGAACTGCTTTTACAGTTTTATTATTATGGCTATGTTGCTTGTTCTGAGAGAGGCTCATCCATCTCATGTCTCTTCCCCATTCCATCTGTCTTCTCACTGCATGCTGTCTCTCCCGCTTTCTCTCTCTCTGACCTTATGATTTGAATAAGTGCAAAACGTCTTTGGCACTATTCAGACTGAATTAAAAGCTGGAGTTTCTTTCTGTTGATACAACAAAGGGAAGCCAAGAAAATCAATTAGTGGAATGGAGTAGAAGAAAGTGTGATGTGAAGAATTTGTTTATTTATTTATGTCTGTGTTTGTGTAAATTCCACTTGATTCTAAAAAAAGAATTTAAGTAGAGAAAATGATAGTGTTTGTTTTCGTCTTCTTTTTTAGTCTAAGGAAGGGAACAAGCACTTTTAAAATCTACAAATTGTGAAAGGTGCTCTCCACAAAAACAAATATAAAGTATATGTTTCATATATAATATAAATGCATTTTACATTATAAAAATCTCACATATAAGAAAGAATCTCACAAATTAGAAGAATGAACACTCATATACTCACTGTGTATGGTCACAATTTTTAACAATCAGTCATATTTGTTTTTTCTATCTAAATTTTTGCTGGGCTATTAAAAATTATAGACATCATGACTCATCACCCATAAGTATTTCAGCATCCATTTCTTATAATTAAAGAAATTTTCTATATGACCCAAGAACATTATACCTAAAAATATAATTCCCTGATTTCTAATCCATAAATTTTCCTTATGATTATTATTATTTTTGATGTTCAAATTGTACCAAATTTGGTCTGTGGGAGCTTCTTAAATCTGGCTCCTTTTCACGTTACTCCATTAATTTTTAAATACTTTTTAGCTTCCAGATTCAGCTTGTACAATTACTGCTGCAGACCAGAAATCACATATTTCTTAAAGGAGATCTGATCCCTTTTAGCAGGAAGTAGTGTTTAGAAACCAAAATCTGGGCACCAGGGATTCTTATTACTACTGTGATGTCATTGCTTCTAATTTAGGTCCTTTCAGTGGCTATATTTAGGAAATGTATTTTCAAAACAGTATTAATTAATATAGGCATGCCTTGGAGATGTTGTGTGTTCTGTTCCATACCAATACGATAAAGTGAATATGGTAATAAAGCAAGTCTCATGAATTTTGGGGGTTCCAAGTACATATAAAAGTTGTTTACATTATACTGTGTCTACTAAGAGTGCAATAGCATTATGCCTAAAAAACCCAATGTACATACCTTGATTTTATAATACTTTGTTTTAAAAAAATCTCTAACCATCATCCAAGTCTTCAGCAACCTAGTAGAAGGTCTTGCCTCTGTGTTGATGGCTGCTGACTGATCGGGGCGGTGATTGCTGGAGGCTGGGGTGGCCGTGGCCATTTCTTAAAATGACACAACAGTAAAGTTTGCCACGTTAATTCTGTCTTCCTTTCACGGATGATTTCCCTGCAGCACGTGATGCTGTTTGATGGCCTTTTACCCACAGTAGAACTGCTTTTAAAATTGAAGTCAGTCTTCTCAAAAACTGACAATGCTTTATCAACTAAATTTATATAATATTCTAAATCATTTGTTGTCATGTCAACAACTATCACAGCATCTTCATCAGGAGTGTATTTCAACTCAAGAAAAACCAATTTCTTTGCTCACCCATAAGAAGCACCTCCTCATTCGTTAACGTTTTATCATGACATTGCTGTAGTTCAGTCGCATCTTCAGGGTCTACTTCCAATTCTAGCTCTCTTGCTACTTCTACCACATCTGCAATTTCTTCCTCCCCTGAAGTCTTGAACCCCTGAAAGTCATTCATGAGGATTAGAATCAAACCTCACATGATTCCAAACTCCTGTTAATGTTGATAGTTTGACTTCTTCCTATGAATCACTGCTGTTCTTAATGTCATCTAGAATAGTGAATCCTTTCCTGAAGGTTTTCAATTTAGTTTGCTCAGACCTATCTGAGGAATCACTATTTTTGGCAACTATAGCCTTACGAAACGTATTTCTTAAATAAGACTTGAAAGTCAAAGTAACTCCTTGATCCATGTATTGCAGAATTGATGTTGTATTAACAAACATGACACAACATTAATTTTTAAAATTATTTTATTGTTGTTCAAGTACAGTTGTCTGCATTTATCCTCCACCACTCCCCCCAGTCCCAGCCTCCCTCCCCGAGCTGCTTCCATGCCCCCTTGGTTTTGTCAATGTGTCCTTTATGGTTGTTCCTGAAAAACCTTACTCCTACTCCATTCCCCCCAATTATCCACCCCCATCTTCCCTCTGATTACTGTCAGATTGCTCTCAATATCAATGTCTCTGGTTATATTTTGCTTGCTTATTTATTTTGTGATTAAGTTCCACTTAAAGGCAGAATCATATGTTATTTGTCCCTCACTGCCTGGCTTATTTCACTTAGCATAATGCTCTCCAGTTCCATCCATGGTGTCATGAAGGGTAGGAGCTCCTTCTTTCTTTCTGCTGCATAGTATTCCATCATGTAAATGTACCACAGTTTTTTGATCCACTCATTTACTGATGGACACTTAAGTTGCTTCCAGCTCTTGGCTATTATAAATTGTGCTGCTATGAACATTGGGCCCATAGGTTCTTATGGATTGGTGTTTTAGGGTTCTTAGGATATAATCCTAGCAGTGGAATTGCCAGGTCAAAAGGCAATCACATTTTTAGTTTTCTGAGGAAATTCCATATTGTTTTCCACAGTGGCTGCACCAGTCTGCATTCCCACCAACAGTGCACTAGGGTTCCCTTTTCTCCACATCCTCTCTAATATTTGTTGTTTGTTCATATGCTTATGATGGCCATTCTCACTGGTGTAAAGTGGTATCTTATTGTGGTTTTAATTTGCATCTGTCTGATGGCTAGTAATGCTAAGCATCTTTTCATAAGTCTCTGGGCCCTCTGTATGTCCTTCTTGGAGAAGTGTCTGTTCAAGTCTTTTGCCCATTTTTTTAATTGGTTTTTTTGTCTTTCTGGAGTGGAGTCATGTGAGTTCTTTATATATTTTGGAGATCAACCCCTTGTCTGAGGTATCATTGGCAAATATGTTTTCCTATATAGTTGGTTCTCTTTTCATTTTAATGCTGTTTTCTTTAGCGATGCAGATGCTTTTTAATTTGATGAGGTCCCATTTGTTTATTCTTTCCTTTATGTCCCTTGTTCTAGGGGACATATCGGTGAAAATATTGCTACATGAAATGTCTGAGATTTTCCTGCCTATGTTTTCCTCTTGGACTTTTATGGTGACACAACTTATATTTAAGCCTTTTATCCACCTTGAATTTATTTTTGTGTATGGTGTAAATTGATTATCGAGTTTCATTTTCTTTCATGTAGCTGTCCAGATATCCCAACACCATTTATTGAGAAGGCTATTTTTACTCCATTTTAGGCTGCTACCCCCTTTGTCAAATATTAATTGACCATAGAGGCTTGGGTTTATTTCTGGGCTCTCTATTCTGTTCCATTGGTCTATGGGTCTGTTCTTATGCCAGTATCAGACTGTTTTGATTACAGTGGATTTTAATACAGTTTGATATCAGGTATTGTGATCCCTCTTACTTTGTTTTTCTTTCTCAAAATTGCTGAGGCTATCAGGGTCATTTATGGCTCCATATAATTTTTTTAAATGTTTGTTTTATATCTGAAAAATATGTGCTTGGTACTTTAATAGGGATTGCATTGAATCTATAAATTGCTTTGGGTAGTATGGATATTTTAATCGTGTCAGTTTGTCCAATCCATGAGCATGGTACATGTTTCCATTTGTTTGTGTCTTCCTTAATTTCTTTCTTCAGTGTTGTGTAGTTTTCTGAGTACAGGTCTATTACCTCCTGGGTTAGGTTTATTCCTAGGCACTTTATTTTTCTTGTTGCTATATCAAATGGGATTTTTTCCTGACTTCTGTTTCCGATATTTCATTGTTGGTATACAAAAATGCCTTTGATTTTTGAATATTGGCTTTGTATCCCACTGTTTTGCCAAATTCGCTTATTAGGTTGAGTAGTTTTTTGGTGGAGTCTATAGGATTTTCTATGTACACTATCATGTCATCTGCAAACAATGACAGTTTTGCTCCCTCCTTTCCAATTCGGATGCCTTTTATTTCTTTTTTCGTGTCTGATTGCTGTGGCTAGGACTTTCAATACTACATTGAATAGGAGTGGTGAAAATGTACATCCTTGTCTTGTTCTTGATCTTAGTGGGAAAGCTCTAAGTTTTTGCTCATTGAGTAGGATGTTGGCTGTAGGTATCTTGTATATGGCCTCTATTATGTTGAGGAATGTTCCCTCTATTCCCATTTTACTGAGTGCTTTTATCATAAATGGGTGCTGTACCTTATCAAATGCTTTTTCCACATCTATTGCTGTGATCATGTGATTTTTGTCTTTTGTTTTGTTTATGTGATGTATTACGTTTATAGATTTGCAAATATTGTACCATCCTTGCATCCCTTGGATGAATCCCACTTGATCATGGTGTATGATCTTTTTAATGTACTGCTGGATGCAGTTTGCTGATATTTTGTTGAGGATTTTAGCATCTATGTTCATCAGTGATATTGGCCTTAAGTTTTCTTTCTTTGTTATGTCTTTATCTGGTTTTGGGATTAGGATGATGCTGGCTTCATAAAAAGAGTTTGGAAGTCTTCCATCTTCTTGGATTTTTTGGAATAGTCAGCGAAGGGTAAGGGTTAGCTCTTCCTTAAATGCTTTGTAGAATTCTCCTGTGAAACTGTCTAGTCCAGGGCTTTTGTGTATCAGGAGGTTTTTGATTACTGCTTCAATTTCATCAGCTGTTATCGGTCTGTTCAGGCTTTCTGCTTCTTCTTCATTCAGTCTTGGAAGATTATTTTTTTCTAGAAATTTGCCCATTTCACCTAAATTTTCCCATTTCTTGGCTTATAATTCATTCTAGTAATTTCTTACAATCCTTTGTGTTTCTGTGATATCAATTGTTATCTCTCCTCTTTTATTTCTGATTGTGTTTATTTGAGTCCTCTCTCTCTCTTTTTTTTCTTGATAAGTCTGCTTAAAGGTTTGTCAATTTTGTTTATCTTTTCAAATAGTCAGCTTCTGGATTTATTGATCCTTACAATTGTGCTTTTAGTCTCTATGTCATTTAATTCTGCTCTCATCTTAGTTATTTCCTTCTTTCTACTTGTTCTGGGCTGTGTTTGTTGTTGTTCCTCCAGTTCTTGTAGGTGTAGGGTTAGGTTGTTTATTTGAAATGTTTCTATCTTTTTTAAGTAGGCATGTATCATTATGAACTTCCCTCTCAGGAATGTCTTCACTGTGTCGCATAAATTTTGGATTGTTATGAGTTCATTTTCATTTGTTTCCAGAAACTTTTTGATTTCTTCCTTGATCTCATTCTTCATCCATACATTGTTTAATAGCATGCTATTCAATCACCATGAATTTGAGTAGTTTTGAGTTTTGTCCTTGAGGTTGGTTTCTAGTTTCAGTCCCTTGTGGTCAGAGAAAATGCTTCATATGATTTCAATTTTCTTGAATTTATTGAGGCTTGTTTTGTGACCTATAATGTGGTTGAAAATGTTCTGCATGCATCTGAAAAGAAAGTGTACTTTGCTTCTTTGGGATGAAAGGATATATATATATATATATATATATATATATATATATATATATAATCAGTTAAGTCCATTTGATCTAGGACATTGTCCGATGTCACAATATCTTTTTTAATATTTTGTTTGGAAGATCTATCCATTTTTGGCAGTAGGGCATTAAAATCCCCTACTATAATTGTGTTGCTGTCAATATCTTTCTTGAAGTTCTCCAAGATTTTCTTTATGTATTTGGGTGCTCCTATGTTGGGTGCATATATGTTTATAAAGTTTATGTTTTCTTAATGGATTTCTTCCCTTGAGTATTATGAAGTGACCTTCTGGGTCTCTTTCTATAGCCCCTGTTTTGAAGTCTATTTTGCCTGAGATGAGTATTGCTTCCCCAGCTTTTCTTCCCTGTCCATTTGCCTGGAATACACAACATTAACCTTGCTGTACATCTCCATTAGAGCTTTTGGGTGACTAGATACCTTGTTAATGAGCAGTAATATCTTGAAAGTAATCTTATTTCCTGAACAGTCAGTCTCAACAGTGGGCTTAAAATATTCAGTAAACCATGATGCAAACAGATGTGCTGTCATCCATGCTTTGTTGTTCAATTTATGGAGCACACACAGAGTAGATTCAGCACAATTCTTAAGAACCCTTGGGTTTTCAGAATGGTAAATGAACACTGGCTTCATCTTAAAGTCACCAGCTACATTAGCCCCTAACAACTGAGTCAGCCTGTCCTTTTGAGCGTTCAAGGTAGGCATTGACTTTTCCTCTCTAACTATGAAATTCTTATATGGCATCCTCTTTCTATATAAAGCTTCTATGTCTACATAGAAAATCTGTTATTTATTATAGTCACTTTAGTAATATTAGCTAGATTTTCTGGATAACATGCTATACCTTCTACATTAGCACTTTGCTGCTTCACCTTGTACTTTTATATTATGGAGATGGATTCTTTCCTAAGCCTCATGAACCAACCTCTGATAGTTCAAACTTTTCTTCTGTAGCTTCCTCACCTTTCTCAGCCTTCAAAGAACTACAGAGAGTTAGGACCTTGCTCTAGACTAGGCTTTGACTTAAGGAAAGGTTGTGACTGGTTTGACCTTCTATGTAGATCACTAAAGCTTTCCCCACATCAGCAATAAGTATGTCTGGCTTTCTTATATTCATGTGTTCATTGAAGCAGTATTTTTAATTTCCTTCTAAAATTTTTCTGGTACATTTACAACTTGGCCAAGATTTCAGTCTTCTTTGGCTCTTGACATGCCATCCTCACTAAGCTTAATCATCTCTAGTTTTTGACTTAAAAGAGAGACATGTGACTCTTTCTTTCACACAAACATCTAGAGGCCATTGTATGGTTATTAATTGGCCTAATTTCAATAATTTTGTATCCCATGCAACAGGGAGACCCTAGGAAAGGGAAAGTGATGGGGAAATGGTCAGTCTGTAGAGGAGTCAGAACATACATTTATCAATTGAGTTCACCATCTTATATGGGAATAGTTCATGGCTCCCCAAAATGATTACAATAGTAACATCAGAGGTTACTGATCATAGATCACCATAACAAATATAATAATAAAGAATAAGTTGGGAGATTACCCAAATGTGACATAGACATACAAAGTGAGCAAATGCTGTCGGAAAAATGGCACAGATAGACTTGACAAAGGGTTGTCACAAACCTTCAAGTTGTAAAATAAACAAACAAAAACCCTGTAATCTGCAAAGCACAATAAAATGGAGCAAAATAAAACAAGGTATGCCTTTAATGATACTTTCAATTCATATTTTACAATGTAGAGTTTTTGCTTATTTCTATACCTATTTTCTCTTAGTTAGAACATCTTGATTCCTAATGATTTATTTGCTTTATCCTATTATAATTATAAAATCATTTCAAGATAGCAATGCTAATATTACTATCAACAATAAAATTATTTAATGAAGTACAAAGATTTATTAGCAGTATTTGTTTTTTGTTCTTCGATATGAGAATACTAATGCACTGAGAAGTTCAGTAACTTGCTCAGGCTTTAATCAGTATGTGGCAGAGCTAAGACACTACACAGATGTATTTGACTACAGCTTCTTTTTAGTCCATATTACCAAACTTCAGGCAGAACTAGAGGGAACAATCAGTTGAGGGAAACAGACTGGCAATAAAGAGTGCACACACACAAAGTATGTGTGTGTGTGTCGCAGGGGGGACATGGAATATAAGATGGGTCTAGAGTGCTGATGAAAAGTCCAGTTGGGATGGGCAAGTTACAAAGCCCCACTGATTACAGCCCCATCACTTGGGGCTTTGCCCTTTTCCTATAACTTTCCAAAAGTAGGCCTGATCCCAGGTCAGCAGCAGCTGCACCACCTGGGAACTTGTTAGAAATGCAGATTCTCAGGCCTCTTCTTAGACTTATTTAATCAGAAACACCAGTATGAGACCCAATGATCTGTGTTTTCACAAGCCCTCAGGAGCTTCGGGTTCATGCTCAAGTTTGAGAAATGGGGCTCTACACCTTAAGATTTCTGCTTTGTAAAGTTCCCAGAAACTTTCTAGGAAACAAAGGGTTTTAAATTTTGTGTTTCCCCATCCCACATGTATATAAACTTATCTATAAATAATACATAGAATCTTCTATAAATATATTTAAAATGAACATATGTATTATTCCACACATCTTGTTCCACTTCTTACCTTTTTTCACTTAACATTATGTTTAATGTACATGAGAGTCGGTACCTTTTGTGGTAATGAAAAGATTGGAAAGGGAGGATGAGGAATGAAGAATAAAAGGATAATATAAAAGAGAAACCTACATGATCAACCATAACCATATGCCACAAGCCAGGAATTCTGATCATTGTGAAGCACGTGGTCATGTTTTAGTTTTTAAAATTCCACCACACAGAGATTACCCCTCAATGTGATGATAAAGTTGTAATATACCTCAAATTCAGCTTTTATATCTGTAAAATGGGAATCAGTAGACTCTACCTTATGAAGTGGCTGGAAGAACCTTGTGAGAGTGTTATGAGCTACAAAGAGCTATATAATCAAAAAGTATTATGAGTTAGTATCCATTTAAAAAAAATTCTCATGGAGTGAAAGCTGCGAGGCATGTAGTTAAAAGGCAGTTTTCCATGTAGTATCAGAATCAAGAGACAACAAAAAATAATGAAACTTGCTTCTCACAAAGAAGCACTTCCCTAATTTAAAGTATGTCAGTGATCAGGCTAATGGCACAATAAGAAGCACTATGGTGGAATCTTAGCATACTTATTTTTTGTGATAAGAAGGTTGTTATTGATAATGTTGTTTTAGCTTATATATATTTATGTTGCCTTGCCCTGTGTTCTGCTTTCCCATATTCAATAGCTTTTGACTCTCAAAATAGTATGACTGATGAGGGAGAAAGATACTCTAAAAACCTCAAGCATTATTAGGCGTAAAGTCAAGACTCACTGAAAATCAGCAGTAATGTATTTTCTGTCTTCATTACTCTTCCTTCTCTACACTTTTTTTTAAATGCAGGGTCATTTAAATCATTTGCATGGGGTCAGCCATCACCTCTATGCTGATGACCCACAAATCCACACCTCCTGTCCAAACCTTTTTTTTTCAGACCTCAGACCCACATATCTAACAGTTCTGTAAACATCTCTGAGTCCCAGAGATCCATCAAACTCAAATATCTGATACACGCCCATTCACCTGCCTTCCAGAACCCCATCTTCTGGTTTCATTATTTTTTTAAAGATTTTATTTATTTATTTTTAGAGCAAGAGGAAGGGAAGGAGAAAGAGAGAGAAACATCAGTGTATGGTTGCCTCTCTCATGCCCCCTACTGGGGACCTGGCCCACAATTTAGGCATGTGTCCTGACGAAATCAAACTCTCAACCCTTTGGTTTGCAGGCCCAAGTTCAATTCACTGAGATACACTAGCCAGGGCTTGGTTTCATTGTTTTTATAACATTATTTTTCTCTTAGATGTCAAGGCTGGAAGTTTCTGACTCTTTTTGACTCACCAAATGGTGATGAAGTTATTTCCATTCTACCTTTAAAATGTTATCTGAACATAATCCCATTTCATGCCTATAGTCTCTTTCTAAATTAGGACTTTATTTAATCTTTTTCTAGACAATTGCTATAGCTTAATTTTTTCCTTTACTTCACTTTATCCCTACCTAATTTCTTCTGCCAGAAAATCTCTAAGTATAATAACTAACATTCTTTGAGTATTTGCTATTTACCAAGCACTGTTCCAAACACTTTCCATATACTTCTCATTTAATCCTCATATAACACATGTATTAATATGCCATTTCTTCCCCCTGCTCTAAAACTTTCAACATTTCCCATAACATCCCCCAGAAAAATCCAAGGCTTTCATAATGCTCCCAGTACAGGTCTTCAGAAAACGCTAGTACCATCACTTCTCATACTCACTGTTACAGCCAAACTGGATTACTAATTGTTTCCCTGACCCGTCTTGTTTCCATGGCTCTGATTTGACCAATGCTACTTCTTAGCTTTCTAGTCTCTTATCACTGCTCACCTTTTAAACTCCAGCTTAAACACTACCTCCCCCACTAAACTTTTTCTGTGTCTTAAAATAAGTCTCTCATCATCAGGCTTTTGTTCTTTTAGTATTTGTTCAATAAATATTTGTTTCCTTCATTATTTTTTTTAACAAAAACTTTACTGCTAGGCACATATGTTCCCATAGCACTTCGGATCTCTAGTGAGATTAGCATGTCTACTTCCTCCCCACAATGATAATGACCTTGAGGATGAACACCATCTCTTCAGTTTTGTAGCTCAGTCTACTACCTCTTTGACACAGTGTTAGAATTTATGCATGTATGTATTCATTCATCAAAAAAATTCCTTAAAAAGGAATTACATTCCAGAAACTGGTAATGAATGACCAATAACATACTTTTGCCCTTTGGAGTTTATATGGCAACTCCATATAAATGGTTATAAATGACCATATAAATGGCAACTCCATATAAATGGTTATAAATGACCATATAAATGGTCAGAATGGTTATAAAAACCTGTTTACAAATGATTAGAATACAATGTGGCGTATGTAGGAAAAAAAGTTATTAATCATGCCTGCTCAGGGCAAAGACAGATGACAAAGGGCATTTGAGCTGGGTCTTGAAGAATGAGTAGGAGTTCACTAGGGGAGGGAGAGAGTCCAGAAAAAAGAAGCAGTGTGTCAAGAGCAGAGGTATGAAACAGCACGATGCATTGAAGCAAGGATACATTGAATCACCATGATACACTGAATCACCAGAACTCAAGTAGCCAGTGGAAGGAGATACAGCAGACAGGCAGATGTCAGACTGCGGAAGCCCTTCACTACCAGGACAAGCAGACAGCACTGCAGGAAATTTAGGGTAATATTGCATGAATATTTGTTGAACATGAAGACTCTTTTCTCCTTCTTTGTGTGGTTCTAGAATCTCATACCATAGCATGAATCAATTCCCTTCAACTACGCGAACCCAAAATTTTCAGCCTCTTTCCTGGCTTCACAGGGTTCACATGCACAACTCACATACACTAACAAAAAAGCAGTTATGAAAGTAAGCAGTCACTCGAGGAGAGGAAAGGGACAAGTAACATACCTGCCTGAAAGAGGAAAAAGCAGCCTCCTCCCGACCCAGGAGGTATGGACCCAACCTCCAAGAAGACCATACTGTTGAGCACAGTATAACTCATATCACCTTTCTGTGTGTCAGGTGTTGTTTGCTTGAGTGTTTGTTTCAATGTGGGAAGAATTTGTTTGCAAAACTGTTAGAGTTTTCAGTAAAATTATTAATTTTCCTTAGCAGTACAATTATGTAAAAAGCCTAGGTTTTGGACTAAACTGCTCAGGTCGAGTTATTTTTCAAATCAATTGTTTGACCCAAACCTCCCCACCCCAGAAAAAAAAACACCTGCCCTTTTAGGAAGAAAATCTAGGATCACTCATTTGATGCACATTCACTCCCCCTCCCACACCATGTACCCACACATAAAATGTCCAAGCACCTCAGAGTCTTATTTGGACAGAGGAGAGGCTTGAAAGGCCTTTGGACTCTAGGCGTCAGCCTTTGGCCAGCACTGCACACTGTGGCCAAGGAGCTCTGGTCCTGCCCTGTCCAGGGGATACTTGGTCACTCCCGTGGTGACGCTCTTGCTTCAACCTATAGTAGGCTCCACAGTTAGGTCTAGGTCTCACCCCTGAGCTGTGGCTCTCTAAATCATTACCCTGTAAGAGGCCCAGGATAATTTCAGACTGCAGCCACATAGAACGGAGTCAGCCTTCCTTAGCCCCTATGTTGAGCTCACGGGGCTAAATAATCTGCCCAAGTTTACACAGCTACAGAGAGCAGAGTCTGGATGCCAAGTCAAGTCTTCAAGTTCCCAGTACTTTCCCTCGTGAGCTCTACTACCTCCAGTGAGAAACTTGTCTTGGTTCGAGAGATTGAGAACTGGGAAACAAGCCTCAACATCTATAGGGACACCTATAAAATATCCTGGGTTTGGTTCCTGACCACCCCCAGAAAAGCAAGTATCACCATAAAGCAAGTCATAATCCTATTGTTGGGGGAAGTTCTTGCCTGCAATTTGTAAAAGTTGCAACATGTGAAGTGCAGTAAAATGAAGCAATAAAACGAGGTATGCCTGTACAAGGGGTTTTATGAGATGCCTGAGCCTTCAGGATTATCCACACCTATATCAGGTCACTAGAATCGTGCGCAGCTGAAAGGAAGGGATTCCTTGGGTCTAGGGTGGATGGTCTCATGCGTTGGTGGCTTAGAGCACAGGCCTTTAGTTTAAAGGCAGTTTGGACATGTCTTCCAACCCTTTACACAAAGCTGCTTTTATGTGGACTGTTGGCATCATGCAGGAGACCCTTTTTAATGCTACACTGGCTCAATCAAAATACGTGCTGCACATAAACACGAGGGGTGAGCAAACTGCAAGCATGACGTAAAGATTTCAGAATGCGTCACATTTGTGTGAAAAATCTCAGAAAAAAAATGTGTTTAACAATTGAGGCTTGTCGTATACAAAACCTTATCAATTCCTTTGTTCTTTAGCCATATGGTAGAACTGACATGCCCAATCATATCCATAATAATATTATGACAAACTTTCATATGACAAATCAAATTATAATGTTCTATATATAACATAACTCCTTATTAGAACATATAATGAAAAGACAAACATAGATGGATTCTCTGGTTAAAATCAAAACATGTTTTCTCTTAATTTGAAGAAGGACTTTACAATGTTTAAATAAATGTACCTCTAAATTCAGTTGTTTCTCAAATTCTTATTCACGTTTTATTATATCTCCCTCCACCCCTTCCTTGCTTTTCCTTCAACAATTGATCTGATACTCCCAAGGGTGACATGGGCCCCTTCACACAGACAGGGCACATCCAACACGACACGAGGAAGGCAAGGTGGTGGGAAGGATGCAGGACTGGACCGGGGACCACAGCGCCTGTGCTTGGTCTCGCTGCGTCGGCACGTCACCCTGTTCCTGGTTTCAGTTTGCTCACTTGCAAGCAGAGCAGGTGGTGGAAGGACTGAATTAAACAACTCCTAAGATGTTTTTCACTTTTGAAATGTTAGATGGCTGGCCAGTTGATTAAATTATCTGAATGCCAACCTCCTCATCCAGAAGGCGAGCCCTGCCTCGTAGAGCTGTACTGAGACCCCATAGTTTTCTGATTGCTCGACTCCACAGGAGCCCAGCGATCACGGTGAGGAGAACGAGATGCCACCCGCAAAGCTGAAAGAAACGTTTGGAATATATAGTGCTCCTCATGAAAACATTCCGATTCAGTCGATGTTTTAGAAACAAAAGCATTACTTAGTTTGTGGTGATTAAAAATGGGGAGGGGAGAGGGAATAAATTGGACAACTTGACACCCTTTGTATACCAATCTTAGAGATATAAAAAATATTTCCAGTTCAGGTGACGAAAACTTAAAAGCCAATGTCATGTTACGTAAACAACCGATCGGCTAACCTGTATTAACAGTATACACTGTTTAATATTCCACCTTGTGATAATACTATCTGTAGGTTCCCTTTGGGGTAATTAAATAGGCGCTTGGAATTATCACCTTTGTAAATTGGATGCTGGGGTGTACACTCCCCTCCCCACCTCCATCTTTTATACTAATAGATTTCTTTCCTGTCCAGTAGGCTATAAAATATAGCCTGCTTCCTGGCTCACATGTACCACACACTGCTCATACACAAGCGTTTACAAAAAAGTAGACTTCTGCTGCATAAAAGAGCATTTTAGCTGGTATTCAGGAGTTACCGACAAGTAACTCCTTTAGATTCTGATTTTAAACTTGGGTTACATGAGAAGGTTGCTTTATTCTTCGTAAGTCTTCCATAAAACAATATTAAAGATATACCTAATCTGCAAGAAAGTGATAGACCTTACTTCATGAATTTCTTAGTGTTCCATAAACAACACTGTTGGTGCCTAAGGGCTCAGAGCACAGAAAGAAAAGAGTGCATACACACACATTTTTTAGGCTACCAACAGAGATCACTCAAATCAGATTTGCTCAGAGGGATTCAGATGCCTCCAGTCTGTAATGCATTCCTCTCGTGCAAATGAAACAGGCACTTAGGGGGGAAAACCCTTTGCCTTACTTGAGCGAGAGGGGAGAGAAGTCCAGGGGCTCGCCTGCAAGGGATGTCTGAGGCTCCAGCTGCATTTCAATGCAGTGCTTAGTTTATTCACCAGGGGTCATCAAAGGTCTGGATTTTCTTTGTCTACTTGTTGACTCCAGTGCACACTGCACTAGAGCCACTGAATTCTTTAGAAATGTGCCTCAGAAAATGTGGCTGGGTGTTCCTCCTGCCCACCGCTGCAGGCCTACTACCTAGCACTGAACTATTACCGTTTATAGGTGTCTACCAACACACTACAGCACACCAGTTGGTTAGACGCGTGGCAAAGGAGGCCTTTTCTAACCAAACCAACTTAATAAAAAGGAGGAAGAGGAAACATGTTACCTAGTTAGTTTTTTTTTAAAAAGTAATCATTCCTTCCATTTTTTTCAAAGTTGGAAAATGGAAGGCTTATTACTATGGTGTTCTGTGTCCACAAACTGAATTGGATGCTTATAAAGTAAGCAAGTCATAACTCAGAGTTCAGTCAGTAGCTGGGTGCCCACAGCGCCCTGGACAGGTCAACAGAAGAACAGGTTAGCATTATTCCATGAGGCTTTTTCAGACCCACTGAACAAATAATTAATGGAAGTCTTTGTTTTATTTTGTTTTTTAATTAGTGGATTTTTTCAATGAACATGTTGGTGCTGGTCTGAAGGATAAGGGTGCCATAAGTCTTGGGGATCCTGCTGATGTTGGGATCGAACACCCCATTTGGAGCAGCTGAAAGTGTTATCTCAGTTTTTATGTGACAGAACTCTTAAATATCTTTAGCATAAAGCCACTGGACCCAATTTGATTCTTTCTCACCTGTATCCTTTGAATAAACCAACTGCATCATTTTAAAGCTCAAAAGTGAGACATGCTTCAGCCACAATGAGACAGAATTCTTCCCAGGGCTACAGGGCACCTATTTAAGAACCAGCAGTGGCTTCGTATACCCTTCTTCCTGCCCCCAAATAGGCAGGGACAGAGCCTTGTTATTCAAGTAGGAACATTTGAGCTGTATTCCTTTCATGTTTTGCTTTAAAACGTGATATGAGAGTCAAAAGTCACCTGATCATAGAATGTGGGAGCTGGAATTACCTCAACCTAATTCAATCCTCTTCTCTCAGATGTTTGCAAACTAAGCCTCAGAGGAGGCAAGTACTACTTCAAGCTATTTGGTGACAAAAATGGACCTATTCACTCTATTCTGTTGCAGCCTGCCTCTTTCCAAATTAAATGTGGAGAAGATATACAATACAAAATACCTAAGGTAATGGTGTTGAAAAAGGTAATAAAGACCATGAAAAAAAGAGGGGACTCAATTGTGGCTGACGGAAGAGTTGGCAAATCTTTCTCTGAGTGCTCAGAGAGAACCCAGGCCTCAAGGTCTCACTCAGGACCCATAACCCCCAAGACTGCTGGTCATTTTCTTATGGCCTCGTTAGTTACGAAATAAAAGTACCACCTTTTATTTCATAACTAAGGGGGCACATGGGGACCACAGTTGCATCAACAAAAGAAGATGGTTTATTAGAAGTCTCCACTCCAGTCTGAAGCAAACATTTGGCCAAATGTACAACAATGTGGTGACTGATTTTTACATTAAGAAACCACTGACTATGACCTATTCACTATGACCTAATAATCTCCTGACAGAACATGGCCTTAGGATCATCAAAAAAAAAAGTTGGGGGCTTGCAAGACAAGGTCAGCTGCTTTTTATTTTCTCTTGGCACAAATTCTGTTTTAAAAGATGAACTAAAAAATCCACAAACAGCAAGACTGGTCCACTGACTTTATGCTGTTTTATGAGAAATCATATAACCCAACATCGACTCCTGCTAAAGTACTACTTTTTCAAGCATCCTCAAACTAAATAGCAGAGACAGTTATTGCAATGTGACATTTACACCGTCAAAGGGGGACTGAATGGCTGAAGGGTAAAATAGCGGTGAAGAGAAGATTTAATCCCAGGACAAAGGAGGCGAGTATCTGGAAAAAGCGAAGAGTGCCTGGAGCTGCACTGTTTCTTATATTTAGACAACTGGAAAACAGCGCAAGCTGCCAAAGGCTGTGTGTGTGTGTGTGTGTGTGTGTTTTCAGAAGGAAAAGAAACTATTGACTTGGCCCAATACTTTTAACTTGCTTCTTCATTGTGTCTGATGATGGTTGATTTTCTTATCATCAGATGCATCAGTTTTTGCCCCACTCTCCCCACACCCACAAAATCATGTCAGTCAACAAGTATTTTATTGAGCTCACTACAGAGAATGGGATCCATTTTTAAACCCATATGTCTCACCTCATGCTAGTTTTTGAGATTTAAACACTTTGGGGTGTATTTCAAAAGTCTGCTTTCTCCCTTTACCCAAGTTATTGTTTATTTGATTGTTTGCTTTTGTTTGGGAGGGTGTTTCTATGCCTCCTATCTGATAGAGTTCAAACATTTTTAAGGGGTTAAAGGAAAGACGAGGAAAACTGGTAAGCTTCTGTTTTGTGGAGAGGAGGCTGCAGGGGGCACTCATCATAACCATCAGCTATAAAAAGTATAATTATAGCAGATGTTGACCTCTGTTTCCTGTAAGGCGCAGCATGATAAATGGGTTTTTGTAAAGAAGACTGCTGACCAATTAGAATGCATCAATGAGCAATCAGGAGGGCAAAAGGACCAGGAACTACCTCCAAAGAGAAATAATTTAAAGAACTTGGGGCATTTAGACTAAAATTTAGACGATGCTAAGGCAACATATTAACTTTCTTCAATAATGAAAAGGGCTATCAGGAGGAAACGCACCACTGTAGAATTATAACCAAGTAGGTAGAAGGTTCAAATATGCAGGTTCAAAATTAACACAAGGAAGTTCTTGCCATCAACTGAATGGCTGCTTTGCACGTTTAGTCCTTTCTTACTGGCATGTTTTTGCAGAGGCTGGATGACCATCTTATAGGGGATGTTGGACAATGGATTCCTGAAATGGACAGATGCTGCATTCGATCATCATAAAGGCCCTTCCTGCCCAAAGGTACGTGGACTGAACATAACATCAGATAACATAACAAGAGAAATAAACATAAGCAACCTACTGCGAACATCTATACTCCGAGCTAAAACAGATATGAAAGAACTAACTATGACTGTTTTACTTCTTGCAATTTTATGTAATATCAAACCTAAGACTTTCTTCCTCCCCGCCTCCCCCACATTGCTGATACATTTCCCATATTGTCATAGTCCAAAGCAATGAGCAAAATTACATGTCATGCAAGAATCAGTAACAGATTTTCAGCAAAAATCACAGGGTATATTAGATAGAATTATGCTGAATGTATCTGAAGATGCTGAAATAAAATGGTTTTAATGAGATAATTACTTATTTGTCTTTTATGCAAAAAAAATTCAACAGTAAACATTTTGATGCTTCAGTGAGAGCTCCATGGTCATGTCAAGGATCACGTCTAGCCTTCTCTTCCCCATCCTCAGCAATATGCGATTTCTACCTTATGGTCCAAATGACTGCTGGAGATCCTGCCTGCTTAGGTACCAGGGAGGAGGAAGGACAGAAGGAGGCATACCTCCTGGCTTGTAGTCAGCTTCACTGAATGCTCTCAAACCATTTCAGTACCTCTCATCAGTCAGACACAGATTCAAAGACACAGACAAAGATTTGTAGAAAACACATTTATCTGGACAGCACTGGTCCAGCTAAAACTCCACCTTCTGTTACTATGGGACAAGGAAAGAATAGATATTGGGAGGCATCTGGCAGTTTCTTCTGAAGAAAGTTTAGGCATTGTACAAAACAGCGTAACATTATTTTCTTGATTTCTGTTGTTCTCAATATTTTAAAGTGAACCCACTTGAAGCAGAGACTAAAATTTTATGTTATATGGTGGGGGGAATGTTTCAAATGCAATTTAACCTTGAAAAATTATAGTAAATTTCTGAAAATATATTTAATCCTTTAACAAAATTCAGGTTATAATATCAATTATTCATTAGTTTTTCCAAGAATGGGTGCTGATTCTTTAATTTGATGTCATTTAATTGTGAAAATAATTTCATCTAACAACAAAGTATTCTTTGGCTTTTTTCTTTTGCTCCATGATCATGGAGATAATCTCTGTGAAAATATATATCACTTTTAGCAAGGGGGTCTCTTAGGCCTCTGATGGTCAAGTCATTCTCTTAAAGAGCCTATCCTACTATCAAAGTTCCAGATGTTTTATTTCAAATTTTGTACTAATCTGCTACTGCCAGACTCTTATTTGTCAGGGACTTTGAGAGTGATATGAATTTTTCAACATCACTTTAATTAACTTCATGAAATCTTGTACAGTTGCAAGACTTCTAATCTCAGTTTACAACTGATCTTGTACCAGTTGAAAGATTTCCAACCTCAATTTACAATTGATTTTTTTTACCAGATGTTCATAATTTATAATCTGGCAGAGATTCACCTACAAATATTAAGATGAATGGATAGAATTAGACTCTACTGTTTAGTGGGGAGGGATGGCTGAATTAGTATTGCTTTAAGTGGACAGTTTATTGGTAAATATTTTTGTGTTGTTTCCATAGACAATCTTGCAAATACAGGATTTTAGATAACAAAGTTTTGGATAATGAGGACTTTCTAAAATACATGGAGAGAGTGTGTGTGTGTGAAAGAGAATCTATCATGTATTAGGTGCTATGCTAAAAGCATTTTACATGCTATTTCATATAATCCTCAAAACAGGCCTATACCATAAAGTCTTAATTTCCATTTTTAAACCAAAAAACTTAGAAAATCTAATTTACAAATGTATACAGCATTGTAGAGCTCTAATTTAAGCCAAGAACTGTCTGTCCCCAGGGCCTGTGCTCTTTACTCTCAAAATAGGTTATGCTTCAAGATTTTGATCAACTTGTTTCTACAGATTGTCATTGTTAATGGAAAGGAGAGGCAGGATAAAACATTTCTTTCTGGTTAGCTTAACATAAATCAGGCTTGAAACTTTTTGGAAGACAGGAGACCTTTCGTCTTAATGTGTTCCTCAGTAAATATGCATATAAATTAGGATGCTTTCAGCTGCAAGTAATTGAAAGTCCTGACTCAACTGACTTTTACACCAGTATTGTCAAAAGTGTGATCCCTGGACCAGCAACATCAGCATCACCTGCCAACTTGTCAGAAATCCAAATTCTCCATTTCCATCCTGGTTATACTGAATTGGAAACCCTGGAGGTAGAGCCAGCAATATGTTTTAACAGGCCCTCCAGGTGACTCTGTAACAGAAGATTAACAGATTAGCACCAATCAGCTCTAAATGATAAATCGTCTGTTGTTTTCCACAGGACTAGCATAGCAGGTGGAGGTCTCATGTCACAGCCAACGGGAAAGTGAATAATCCCCCTACTTCCTCAAATGCAAGTCACAAGAATCCACAGGTCTCAGCCAGTCTGCAGAAGCTGTGCAGAAAGAAAACTCTTGCCTTAAAGACTATCTTCTGATGTCAGGAGGCTGAAATACCCAGCAAACGACAGTTAGCGTCCCCCAAATTTGTTCATGAATCCATGATGTTATAGGAACTGCCCGTGCCTGTACAATAAGACCTCATTATACCAGATAATGTAGTCCCAGTGAAAAAGTATAACTTCCCTACTTTTAACCCTGAAGTCTTGCCAAAAGTCCCCCGTGGAGCAAAGGGGTAGACCAGTTTGAGTTTTTTCCTCCTGTTTCTTTGGAATCAATGTCACTATAAAAGCTTCTTTTCTTAAAAGCTGGTGCCATAGTATTGGCTCCCATGTGCATCAGGCAACAGGCCATTGCTTGGTAACAATTTTGCTGAATGCTGAACTTGAGAACTACTATTTTAGACAATAAAGAAATTCATTTTCCCACTAAGTGGAAGTACAAAAATAGAGTGTCTCTGGGGGCAGCAGGATCAGGGCCAGGTTCTGCCTCTCTGTGATGCTTTTCTATCTTCCTTGGGCTGACTCCTCTCACAGCCACAACACCCAGAGCCAGAAAACAAGCCATCTCCCCCTTTGTCTTTTTCAAAGGGTAGAGATACCTTACCCAGGGGTCCTTCCCACACGCTTGCCCTCACACTCCTAAGGCTACAATTCTGTCACCTGACAATGTCTTCAGCCAATTACTGGGAAGTTGAATAGGGTCAACGCAATTGGCTAAAATCAGTCAAGACCTACCCCTTCCCACATAGCTACACTAAGGTGGAAGAATACCTGAATAAAACAAGGCTTTTGTTGGAAGAGGAAGGCAGAGCAAGTATGTAGGATATGGGAACTGATACTGCACAGGCTACCTAGTGTGCCACCAACAGCAATGAGCAGGGCTGATTTCACACTGCAGAAAAGTCTTAGCTGCATAGGACTTTGACCTGGAATCTGTGAACTCCTTTCAGTGGTCTGATCATTCTAATCTGTTAGCCTTTAAAGATTTCTGGTCAAAAGCAATAACTGGAGATCATATTTTTAAGTTTCAGCAATTATAGTCTGATATTTAGAATTAGGCATAATAATATATTAAATCAGAGTCCTTGAGTAGCTCCATTTAGTGATCTGTTTCATCTATCTTAGATAAATGTTGTATATTTTTATACCAGAGCTCCAATATAATTATAATTAAAAGAACACAAAATTATGATTAAAATACGTATTTTCCTTCTACAGTCTTTGAGCTTCTTCAGATGGCAGGTGTTTCTTAAGAAAGGAAATTCTACTCATGCTATTTTTCTATAACAAAAATGAATTTTAAATAATTACTTTTCAAAAGATAAAATCCAAAATGATGAGCAGAGTTCTTTGATCACTGCTTTGCTGAACAACACAGAGTTGTTTGGAGACAGGTAGGAATACAACAAACATTTAATTTTTGCTTGATTCAAACATGAAGCTATCAGTTGGAATATTAGTAATTATCAAATCCTCCACTCAATCAGACTAGAAGGCCACATAGTTCTGGGATTGTTTCGCTATATTATATTCCATATATGGAATATATATAATAATTCCATATTATGGAATTGATCTCAACAGATGTAATAAACTAGTTCATATTCATAACAGTCTTCAAAAAAAATTCACAACTCTGCATTTCATGTTGCTGTGTACGCAGCCCTCTCACCTCTTGAGTTTTTCAGTTAAGTGCTTTCCTCATTTATATTCTACATCTGATCAGATACCAAAAAAATGTGGATTAGTTACATTCCTACATAAATTTAAACTGTGTAACAAGTGTTGCTGTAGTTTGAGAAGGAACCTCAAGGTGGCATATTGGAAAGAGCTCTGGCCTGGTGTTCTCTGACTTCTAACCCCAACCATGCCACCAACCTGTCCTGTGACTCAGGGTCACTCAATTTACACTTCTGAGCCTCAGGTGTCAACAGACAAGTAGGAGTTTAGCACTCATCCTCTCTAAATTTCCTGCCAGTTCTACTGTCTTTGATGGCAGAAAGATCAGAGAAAAAGCAGCTTGGCATGGAGTGAAAAACCCTAGGTTCAAATCTCAGCTCAGCTACTTATTAACTGTGTGACCTTGGGCAATTTATTTAAAATCTCTAAGAGTGTTTTTCTCTTGGATGGAATAGAGATAATATCAACCCCCCTTTCAGATTGTGATAAGATTTTGAGAAAAACATGTTAGAAGTGGGTGGCATTGTTGATGCTGTCCTCATCACTATTATAATTTAAATGAAGAGGCAGAATTCCACCTTATTTCCCCATCCTTCATTACTAAATTCTTGGGACAAACAAACAAAAACCCACCAAAAACAGAACATGGAGCCAACATGTTCTGTCTCCATTTTCTTGCCACCCTCTCATTCATTAACCCCTTGCTGTCAAGAAATTGGCTCCTTGGACTAAGACAATGTTTTATATCAATTATATCTCAATTAAAAGGGGGGGGAGAAAAGTCTTACTATTTCAGAACATACTTCAAGATGCTGTGCCTCCAAGAAAAACTCAAGAAGGGCTATCTCCTCCACCCTATAAAGACAAAAAGAGAAAAATTGTCAGCTAAGTACATTTTCCTACCCACACTCTACTTAAATGTGTTTCATAATCATTTGTAGTGTTTGTTTAAACACAGATTGCTGAGCCCCAGCTCCAGAGCTTCTGGCTCAGGAGATCTGAGAATCTGGATTTCTTATAGTCGTAAGTGCTGATGGTCTGAGGACTTCACTCTTGAGAACCACTGAACTGGTGTGCACCAGGCCCATCATAATTTCTTTGAGAAGTTTACAAAACAATACGTTTCTACACCCACCATTGGAGGTTCTTATTCAGTAAGGCTGGGCTAGGTCCTAGGAATCAGTTTTTAAAAGCTCCCTGAATGATTCTCACGTGTAGCTGGTTCTAGTTCTGGGAGTGTATTTCCCAAAGCCACCTGGTGGCTTTGTGGATTCAGCATTTTCGTCTTATGATTCGCAATTCTTCTGGGCCTCTCCTCCAATTTTACTGTCAAATTATTATCATTCAGAGTCACCACAACTTTTGTTGATTTCCAGATGAATTCGATTTCTTCTTATTTTGATCCCTGCTCTTACCAGAAGCTGGAAGTTCTAATGCCTTATTATAATGTGTTCTGCCTCTGAAGACATTTATCTTTCTACATCTTTTGTGTTGTCCACTCTTCCTCCCTTCCACTCCTCTCCCCAACGGGATTAATAAGATCCTTCAGGGCAAGGATTGCATCCTATTCAAAGGATGCCCCAGTATAAAGCCTTGTGATTAGTAGGTGATCAAAACAAAGACTTTAAACTAAAATGCAAGAAAAATAGTCACCACAACTTCTACTATTGCCATCATAAATTCATTTTCCCCCCAGATGTTTCAGTAGTTATAGCGAACATTCATGGAGCTGACTTTATGGACCGAGTGCGAGGCACTGTTCCAAGTGCTAAGTCTGTATCAACTCACGTAATTCATTTAGTTAGTTCAAGTCATCTTGCAGTCATCAAGTCATTTCCCTCCCTTGCCAGCCCTAGAAAGTCAGAGGAGCAATAATCCTCTTTAGCAGGTAAGCAAAAATGAAAAGACTAGATGAAAAAAAAAATGGGGAAAAGCCAGAAGTTATAGCTGGATAAGGAAGCTACATCTCTGTCTTGTGAGTCAGCAAATCCTAATTCTGCAATGCTGACTCAGCAGCCCTAGATACAGTCTGAAAACACTACCTCACTGTTGGAAACAAATCTTTGTTTTTGTTTAAAATATGAGCATAAAACACTAGACCAAATACAAGAAGATGTAGGCCAACACCACTAATTACGATATATGTTAGTTAGTTAACCTCTATGAGTCTATTTGTTTCCTGGTAAAAAGTGAAAATAATAGTATCTCTGGTGGTGCTGATCCAGGGAGACAATGCCACTGGGAAGAGCCATTTTGAAAACTTACTCCAAAAATGGTGGGATTCAGTGGTTGTAGCGCTGTGAATTGGAGAGTGCTCGGTTGCTGGGGATCAGAGATGCTATACAATCTGAAATGTTCAAATAGTCCTGTGCAATGAAGCACCATACTGTCTCCAGTGAATTTCTAAAGCCACAGACTTTTCGAGAAGCTAGACTTCTGCGTAAATGGAACACCTGTTGCCATAATCTGAGCATAGACCCTTACTTGGGTTAATATACAAACGCCAAGTAGTTTTCATGGTTGCAGTATGCACTGCATTTTCCAGGTGAAACTTGCCATTTATATTAAGAGAATGTAGAATTTGGTATTGTTCAGAATGTTTCCAAGTGTTTCTTGCCATTTTGAAATTCTTGTCACTGCTGTTTGCATCATTGCATCACAAATACAACACGTGCGTTTCAGAAGCTTTGTAACTGTGATATTCACAGTGACTCCTCTGTGTGTGCATATACACAGCCACATATGTACAAATACACACACTGCATTTATATACAGACACATATGAGCTATATAACCTTTATTTTTGAAGTGTGGAAAATATTTTAGACAGAAAGATACTACTTTAATATTATACTAATTTTGAATTTATACATTTTAAGTATGTGTTAGCATTTGACTACTTCATAATTCTTTTTAGTTGTACCTAAATATTTCCATATTGAAACATGTTATCTGATTATAAATTACTTTTATCATCATTGCCCTTTATACTATAGTTAAAGCATTATTCTAACGTTTTTGAAATGATGCTATTTTATCTGTGAATTTAATTTGAGAATAGTGAACGAGCAATGCAAAATATACACCTCATAAAAGAAGAGCTGGGGCTGAGAAGCTTGAGGACCACTACACCAAAGAAGTGTGAGCACTGCTATTTGTCCTTGATTTTGCATAAGAGATCGACTGAATTAGAATTAGCAAGGGATAGATGGCTCCCTGCTTTTTATGATGTCAAGGCCATTATATTAACATCTCCCTACTTGCTTCCTTTGTTTTCTGGTGAGTGTCCATTAGCTATGCTTTGCTAGGATAATCTGTGGACAGATCATAGACAGATTTCTGAAAGAAAAGGCAGCTCTGGGTGTGAGAGATCACCCCAAGGCACAATGGCCGCTGGCACAACTGGGCCCTTAATTTGATATCCACCTGTGCATTTGTGCCGAGGACTCCACAAAAATACCACTTTCTTTTGTCAGCAGCGCTGCTAAGTGCCAATTAATAGCGCTTCTTCTAATGCAGTTATATCCAGGGCTGTGTTTAAAATATTATTCTATTTCTAACCACTTACTGAGAAACCTTTTTTTCCTCCAATGTGTTAGTAAGTATGTTAAAATGTGTCTGAACATTTGAGACAATAAAGGAAATAAACCGAAAGTCAAAAATGAGACACATTTACTCACCTTAGCCCATGTGCTAGACACTTCCACACATAATAACTTGTTCACTCTCTGGACTATGAATTATCACCTCAGTTTATACTCGAGGAAATAGAAATAAAGAATTAGGGGTACATTTAGAGCTCATAGATAAATGAAAATTTTGGGAATCAAAGCCATATCATCTGATTCCAAAGCCAACAATTTCTCCAAGATATGTCCCTACTTTCTGTCCACAGCCTACATAAATCTGTTTGTTTATCCAAATACTACAACTGTCACAAGGACATAGCAATGAACATGAGTTTGGCTTTGCCTTTTGAGAAGCTCTTGGAATTATATGGTAGGAAGGCAAATAATAAGAGATCATTAGGACTAAGGTTATTACACAGCTACGAAGGGCTATCTATAAAGGTGGCCCACTACCAATCCCTTCTCTTCTGTCTGGTCACAGTGCTCCTCCCATCGAGAGGTGAAGTCCTTCTCCTCTATCCTTGAATCTAGATGCCCTTGTGATTTTTTTCTTTTTTCCTACAGGATGCAACAGAAGCACCCCTATATCAGTTCAATTATTAGGTTTTACGAGACTAGAAAGATTCCATTTTTCATTTTGCTGAAGCACTGAGCTTGTCTGAACAGAAGTTCAACTCCCCTTCTGGAAAGTGAGACTTGACCATCTGCCAGATATTCTAGCCCCTCCAGCCAAGGTGCCAGGCAAGGGGTGAAGCCTTCTGAGATGCTCCAGCTCCCGTGGATCTGCCCCAGCTACTATCACACAGAGCAGGGAGGAGCCATCCCTGTTGAGCCTTGCTAAAATTCCTCACCCACAGAATAATGAGTAATGAAGTGGTTCTTACTTTAAACCATCCATTTTGACATGGCCTATTACATGGAAATACACATCAGAGATAGAAATGCCATGAAATAAATATCTTGATGTAAGGGAGAAAGACTATTGGGGGACCCTTAGAGGGATTTGTGGAAGAAGCATAATTTGAGCTAAACCTTACAGGGATGAGGGGACCCTTGGGGAAAACTTTCTATAGCCTCCCGGGGGAGCACATGTCCCATCTTAGCAGCAAAACACAAAAAAACAATGCTCAAAAGTACAAGAAAAGGGTCAAATGACCAGAAGTTTTGCATTTGAGATGAGGAAGAATGCCTCCCTCTGCAACAATCTGAAAGAGACCACTGTGGACCAAACAACCTTATTTCATACACGTGTTCAAAGTGAGCCCCGCTGTGCTGCACTCCTGGCTCCAGGCGCGTTTGCAGGCTCTCCTCTCCGTTAGGGTCTGTCCTGTATTTCCCTTCAAAGATTCTCCCTGGGCCTTACCAAGTCACTGTACTTGCAGCCATAAAAACATGCTAAAAAGATTTTTTCCCCTAGTTTCTTAATTTTTATGACTTCCAAAGGAAGTGCTTTCCAGTGCTTCTTTCCTAGTAGGTACTCTTGAAATGGGTGTGGAATTATATGGTACCGAGTGTGCAATTAATTTGTCATGAAACATTTTTTTTGCAAAGGAAGCAATAAAAGCCAATGACTTTTGCTAAATTTCTTCTCACAATTTCTAATGAGTCAACATGTGTTGAGAAGAAATTAGTCAGAGAAGAATGTATCCTATTATATAGCTTTACTTTTGCGAGGGTGAGTCAGAGATTCCCCTGTTGTGGTATTCTGGGCACCTGGCTAGGATGAGTAGGTTTGGAGGTGAAAGAGAAACTCTTTTAAAAAGAAAAAAACTTAAAAGGAAACTCTAGTAGAGAATCTTTCAAACAGGGTCCAATTTAGAAAAAACAAACTATAGCTGGACTTTGGTTCTATGATTGTGGAGAAATGTTTACCATTGTTTCCCTGATCCCGTAAATCATCTCAGTTTCTTATTGGTCTGGCTAACCACTGCCCTGCCCCACTGGACAAACAGAAGTAAGATAAGCATTCAGCCATAGAGACCTGACCAGGTAAACAGTTGTTTTTACCAGCATATGCCACATGAGCTTGGTGCGAGAAACGACTGTGTGTAAAGCACTAAGCTAGGGTGAGGGAGCCCCACATAAACGAAGCTCATCCAGGCTTTGAGGGGTTGATACTTCGATGCAAGAGATAAACACACAGAAAGTGCAATAATGGGAGCGAGGGGGAGTGGGGCATGAATTTGCAGAACACAGTCTGGAATGGAAATGCCAGCCTCTACTACTTCCAGATTAAAATGAGGGACTTTTTGTTCTTGTCGGAGATGCGTTTAAGCCCTGCCCTAGGAGTGTGAATTGAAGGCAGGAGAAAGGCACATGGGCTGCCTTCTTTGCCTTCTTACACATGAACAGCCATGTCTATACAAAGCGTATTTCCAGAACCAAACCTGGGAACATGTTATTGAACATATTCTGACAAAACAAAAGTCTCTGAAGTATGTACTATGGACTGAATGTTTATGTCCCCCCAAAATCCATGTCAAAATGTTAATTCCAAGTGACGGTGTCAGGAGGTGGGACCTATAGAAGGTAATTGGATCATGAGAGTGGTGTCCTCATGAATGGACTTAGTGCCCTCATAAGAAGAGGCCAGAAAGCTGGCTCTCTCTTCTGTGTGAGAAGAGGGCCTTCACCAGGACTCAGCTAGGTTGGCACCCAGATCTTGAGCCTCCAGCCTCTACACTGTAAGAAACAAATTTC
Organism: Tonatia bakeri; assembly: GCA_004024845.1. Lineage (NCBI taxonomy): Eukaryota > Metazoa > Chordata > Mammalia > Chiroptera > Phyllostomidae > Tonatia > Tonatia bakeri. The sequence continues at coordinate 132,707 of PVIA01004264.1, forward strand.
TGTTGTTTATAGGCTGCCCAATTTATGGCAATTTATTTTAGTAGTCTGGGCTGACTACGACAGTATGAGACCAAGGGTTGGAGTAACCACAGCACAGTGAGACAGGATAATGTGTTCACTTCAAGGCCAAGTTCAGGACCCCTACCAATCTGTGTGTTACTGTACTGAGCTGAAAATGCTTTTTATAAGTCCTACCTCGGCAGTGACTAATAATATTAGGTCAAGGATGGTGGTGTGTTTGAATGGTGCTTTTTTATTTTCACAATCTTAATTAAAAGAAAAAAAAACACAAGTATACCAGTAACTGGAAGGAGAAACATATGGGAGGGCACAGGAGAGGTAAGCAATTATTTTTAAGTTGGATACATTCAAGCTTTACTTCAGCAAGGGCCCAACCAGTAAATATCAGTGTGGGAACACTAACATAGACACTGGTTTCATCTTTGTTTATTTCATATTTATAAACATTTGTGGGGAAGCTGCGTGCACGGTATTGTGCCTCCTACAGACCTACTCTTCCATCTGTCTGGTCAACCTTTCCACAGAGATTGATTGCCAGGCGCAAGCTCAGCAGGTCCAAAACAAAACTTATCTGCCCCCTTCCCCAAACCTGTTCTTCCACCTGCGTTTCTTATCTCAGTAAATGACATCACCATCCTTTCAAATGTTCAGGCCCCCACCTTTGGAATCATCCTAGCCTCTCCTCCCTCACTGCTCCCCACCTATTATATCAATTGCCAAATTCAATCATATTTCCTGTTTATCCCCTTGTTTCCAGTTAAATTTTTCTAGCAATTTCTTGTCTAATCTGTTCAACCACTTCCTAAATGATTTCCCCATTATAAATAGGCAACTCTTACTTAGTTTTTGCCACCCATCCTCTTCTTACTTTTCTGGTGAACCAGTAACAGTTTAGCTACTGGCAAGAGAGAAATGCTCTGTTCTTGTGGATTCAAAGAAAAGAGGGTGTAAGATCTAGAGTGGCTTCGTGGCCTTATGACCACATGGGGAGGGCCTTGTCTGCAAATGCAGCTAGCGCAGACAAGGTACAGCTGGCTCTGATCCCCTGGTCAGGACCTAGACAGAGTTGTTTACCTGCTTGTTCTCTTCCCTTTCCAAGCTGATCCGTACATCCTGCCTTGTTATTACTCTACCCCAGCATTCTACTCACTCCTCCGCTTAAAATTTGTAGTGACTCTATCAGATAAGGATAAACTTTTTGGCATTAACTAAAAGTCCTTTACAATCTGACTTTAACCTAATTTTCTCCTACCTTTTAATTTTTAAAAAATATTTTAATTCACTCCTACCTACCAAGTCCTTTAAATAGGCTCTTGACTCTCATGCCACTGTAATTTTTCTCCTCAGGCTTCCACCTCTACCTGGAATCCCTATCTCCCGTGTTCGTTTGCTGGATTCCTATTCAAACTGTGAAGCCCATCTCGGCTGCTATTACTAGTATGAAGCTTTCTCTCCAACTCCCTGTTCTCAGGCCTGATTAATAGTTTCCTCCTCTGTGTACATCATCCACTAGAGCAGTTGCCGTGTGGTGCTGGGTGTTGCTTGTTTGTGCACCTACCTTTCTGTTTACACTAGAGGTGCTTCCCTTTACAATGTACGAGACTGTTCACACCAGCACTGTTTGTAGCAGCCCAAACTTCCCAGATAGCCTTCGGCAGTAGAATGGATAAACACACTCTATTTTATTCATACAATTGAATGCTACATAACAATGAAACGAACTGAACTGCAGTTTCACCCAACCTCACAGACAAACTGCTAAAGGAGAAAAGCCAGTTACAAATGAACATATACCATCTGATTTCACTTAGATAAAATTCAAAAACTGGCAAAACAAAACTATACTGTTTATAAATTCACTTTTGGTGATAAAATTAAAAATTAGCAAGGGAGTAATTACTAAAGGCTAATAGTTACCCCAGGTGAGGAGAGAATTGCAATGGGACAGAAATTTCTGAGTGTTGACAAGGGACTATTTCTTGACTCAGATGGTGGTTATACATGCGTCCACTTTAACATTAAACTTTAAATACAGCACTTTTCTGCATGTCAATGACATGTCACTATAAATAATAATTTTTTTCAAAAGATAAATGAAAGAGGACCGAGAGAGAGAGAGAGAGAGAGCGTAGAGGAATTGGGGATATTAGATATATCTTGTGCCCCTGTCTTTGGGTCATATTCAACATATAAAGTCCCAGGAGAGATTCTATTGGGTCAGCCTAGACCATGTGTCCAAAATGGCCAGAGCAGGAATAAAAAGGGTCTGGGCTATAGTATGGGACTCACTTCACACCAGAAGGCAGAGCAGGTATCAAAAGCAAGGGGGGCTTGTTCTCTAGGACATTCCCACCTGAACCATATCCTGTAGAAGACCTAGAATCTTCAGAGCTTACCCCCCGCCGCCACCTGTCAAATGAACATGGTGATGGTAATAGTTCACATCCTCATTATCTTATCTTAGTGAGGTAGAAGACCCAAAATTCCTTGGATAATCGAAAAGTGGTGCATAAAACATGGAAGAGTTTATTCATAGTAGCAACCTAGAGAGGCCTAGGCAAAGATGTGCTCTCTTATATTTTATGGTAAACCCTTGAGAATGCTAATCCCATTTCTAGAAACAAGGGCAGGTTGTGGCCGAGTTGGATGAACACCCTGACTGGAAAACACACAAGGACATTTTTTAAAAAACCTCATTCTATTCTTTCTGTTTTTCTTTAGCAAAGAACAATGAAGCCACAGGCTGGTGAGTTTTGGCAACTTGGCCACAGAACAAACCACAGGACACACTGCCCTGGAACACACGTGGTTATGGTGGCCGTTGTTCTGCGAGTTGAACCTGCTGCAACAATCATTTTGAAAAGCCTTTTAAGGCTTTTTCTTGTTTTGTTCTCCCTTTCAACACGAAAATCAGGGAACAACAAAATTCCACAGATTCTTTCATATAAATTATTGACCAGCTTTTAGGGTAACCTTTGTTATGCTGGAATCATCTGGTACAAATGCACTTCCTGGAAGCAAAGCAGAAAGAAATAGGCTCCCAGCTCTGGTGCAGGCACAGCCCGTGGTCCTCTGGTAGTGGGAGACTGGAGCCTTCTCCTCCCACACATTGTATTAAAGGAAGCAAACACTGACTCAATAGTCCTCAAATGAGATTAAGATTTGTTTGTAATTTGTTAAGCATTTTAAATTGTTTCACTTCTTCTTCATTTCCTGTACTCATTTTGTTCTACTGTCTTGGGTAAATTCAGCAATCTGGCAGTATGAAAGAATTCACACCAAGGCAAGAAGGTCATTACCCTAATTAGAAGGAATGCGAGGAGGGAGAGTGCTCACGGGTGGGAGTTTATGAGGCTCATGTTTTTCAGCTTGCATCTGAGCGCAGACACAACCATTCTCCAATAAAGAATACCCCTCGTTGCACAAATAGGTGCAGAGTAACAATCTTTAAATGACGGCAAGTATTATTAGGAAAAAAATAAAGATATATTTCAGCACTGTGGTTTAGTTAGTATTTATAATGTTTCAAATTGCTTTTATTATAAAAATATAGGCACATTGAGGAATTTTACAAATATAGAAAAAAGAAAAAAGCACATACAAGAATAAAAGTTACTCATAACCCTACTATCCAGAGAACCACATAATATCTTGATATAACTTCTCTTTCATAGTATCTTTTTTCTATTTCCAATTATGTTTATTTACCTTGTCCAATATTGCTCACTGGGAGTTTCAAAATATGCCTAAATAAAAATTGAAGAAGTCCCAAATATGAACACATTAACTCTTCCCATTATAAAATTCAGTTTAAAAAAATGACATCTGCAATCTAGTTTATCTTAATAGCAAATCAGTTAAACTACAATATTCCCTTTCAACTTCCCATTCTGCCGTGGCTCAGCTAGTGAGTTCTGACTGGGGACCCAGAGAGATCAGAACTCCATCAGCCTCTTGGTCTGTCTTCCACTGAAATGGGCAAAGCTCTGTCAGTATCTCCTCATTTTCAAAGCCCCTGGATTCATGTGTTCATAAAATGCAGGTTAATCCTTAATTACTCCAGCAATTATCCTAATCAAGATGACTTCCCACACCGGCATCATTGTGATCCATTTAGATCCTAGAAGACTCTACTGCTATTTGTGGGGAAGGGAGGCACAGTTGTTGCAAGTATTTCCTCTATTATATCGTTTGCTTTTTAATGTGGCTTATTCTGTTCTACTCTTAAAACAGAATATGTTTTAATTTAGGTATACATAATTAAATCTATAGATATCTTGCTCCGTTATTTTATTCCATTGCTTAAGTTTTTTCTTAGTTTTTAGACAAGTTAGAAAAATGCTTATGTCAGGAGAGGTTGCCCACTACTCAGTTGAGTGGTCCCATAACCGTTAGTGTAGGGACCCAATTCTCTCCCACCCCCACCCCCAGACACAATTTCTGGACTGAAAATATTTTGTGACATCGTGAGCAGTGGATGTCTATACTGAGTAGTGTACCAACAACTGAGCCTAGTCTCATGACACAGTTGGGCACAACCCCTGATGGTCAGGAAACTGGGGAGGCCCAGGAGGTCCCACTTTCTGCATGCACCTGCTGGAGAATTTATTGCTGTGGGCCCACATTCTGGCAATAGGTCTCACTCTGTCTGAGCAGTTGTCTAGTGAACACTAGGCTCTCCCAGGCTTTTGAATATTGTTCCTCTAAGTGGCCCTTCTCCATGTCCACTAGCCTCTTTCTGTCTTTTTATTTTTTGTCTTTTTATTTATTTTTTGGCATGATCAATTCCCAAGATATGGGTGTCTGTCAGGTGATGTTCTTGCTTGCTCCTTTTTCTGCAATCCTCCATTCCCAAATTTTCACCTCACATTCAGAGAAAACACAATGATTATTTCACTATCACTAAATCTTGAAACAGAATCACTAGCAACAGGAAAGCTGGTTCTCCTCTCCTTCAAGGCTTAATCTTCTTAGTCCTACAGTGAAGACTTGCAGGCCAGCCTCCAAGGAGCCCTGCCCCTCCCCAACTAAAAGTGGTTTAGTCTTCTAATGTAAATAAGAAAAACAGAAAGAAAAGCAAAGTAGGTTTTTTTCCATATAAAACAAGTTATTAAAAATAAAAACTCTTCTAAGCAATGGGGTTGCATTTACATAGGGTTTTTAAAGTCAATGTTAAAAATCCTTTCAGTCACTCAAAGTAGAGGTTACTTCCATTAAGCACACTAACATTGAGATTTATATTGTAAACTAAAGGAAGGAATTAAAAGATAATCAATATGCAGATGTCCAGTCATTTAAAGTATTCTGCCTTTAAAATAACAATGAAATCCCTAGCAATAAACTAGGGAATGCGTAGAGAATTCTAAAGTGTTTCTGCTTTCCTTCAGGGGTCATTCTACTCTATTTCGGTCCTGAACCTTGCAACTTTAATTCATGGTATAGATGCGTTTGTTGCTTTGAAAATTCAATAAGATAGTGAAGTGATAGGTTACCAGGAATTAACTTATGAAATAAACAAGTAAATTAAATTTATATCTACCTGTTTATCTTTCTATCTATATAGGAAGGTTAGATTGATTGACAGGTTGACAGATACAGACTATGGTAATCCTACTAACAAAATATAACTGTTGTTAATATATTAGTATTTTCCTTCCAGATTTTTATATACATGCACATTGTGTACATTGCAATGAACCTCTTGTAGCTAAATATTTTCACACTCCCTAATTATTTCTCTGATTCTTTATCATTGGAATTTGTATACTCTCTTTTTGGACATGCAACTTTGATATAAAAATTTTTGTTATCAAATTATAACATTTTAAATTCGTACCATTTCTCTTTGTGCATTGTTTTTAAAAATGTCTTTGTACTCTAAAATAAAATTAATATTAAGCCCTGACCTGGTGGCTCAGTTGTTTGGAGGACTGTTCTGTATACCAAAAGGCTGTGAGTTTGATCCCCACTCAGGGCACATACCTAGGTTGTGGGTTCAATCCCCTGTCAGTGTGCATATGGGAGAAAACCAATGTTTCTCTCCTACATTAATGTTTCTCTCTCTCTCTCTAAAATCAATAAACATATTCTCAAGTGAGGATTAAGCTTAAAAAATAATATTAACCTACACTTTCTTTTATTAATTTATCTTATGTGCTTTTCCATTTCTAACCCAGTTTTCTTTATGTGTAAGGTTTGTGGGCTCTGTGTGTGCTATAAGGTATGTGTGGTGTGAGGTCTAAGGTGTGTGGGTTCTTTGGAAAAGACAGTAATGCTGGGTAAAATAGAGGCAGCAGGAAAAGTTAAGACCAGACGTGAGATGAATTGACTTCATAAGAGAAGCCACAGACACTAGCCCACAGGAGCTGGAAGTACTGCTGAGAACAGAACACTGACATCACGCCTCCACAGGGCCACCAGGAGTCAGAGTTGACTCAAGGGTGTGTCTCTCACAGGAACACAAGGTGTGTGGTAGGAAATCAAGCCTTTCCACCCAAAATGTTAGCTGATTTTATCATCATTATTTATTCAATAATCTATTCGTTCCCCACTATTTGAAATGGATCTTATCTTATAAAATATATTCTTACTCTATTTTTAGTTTTATGACATTCCACATATCTATTGCTATACCAGATCACATTGTTTTAACTGTCAACATTTTATAATGCATTTTATTATCTATAAAATCTTTTTCACTGTGTAAGTATTGTTTTTCTCTAGGTTGCAAGCTTTTTAACAAGGACTGCATCATTTCAATACTATGTTTATTGAGCCTGTACGTGGGTGCAACACAGTGTTAGACAATAAAAATACTTTTTATGTTCTCCTCTAGGACTGTTATGGTGGTGTGACTTATATTCAAGCCTTTTATCCACCTTCAGTTTATTTTTGTGTATGGTGTAAGTTGGTGGTCGAGTTTCATTTTTTTGCATGAAGCTGTCCAGATCTCCCAACGCCATTTCTTAAAGAGGCAATTTGTATTCCATTTTATGCTCCTGTCCCATTTGTCAAATATTAATTAACCATACAGACTTGGCTTTATTTCTGGGCTCTCTATTCTATTCCATTGGTCTATGTGTCTGTTCTTGGGCCAGTACCAGGCTGTTTTGATTACAGTGGCCCTATAGTATAGTCTGATATCAGGTATTATGATCCCTCCTTCTTTGTTCTTATTTCTCAAAACTGCTGCAGCTATTCAGGGTCATTTATAGTTCCATGCTAATTTTTGAAATGTTTGTTCTGTATCTGTGAAATATGTCATTGGTATTTTAATAGGGATTGAGTTGAATCTAAAATTGTTTTGGGTAGTACAGACATTTTGATGATGTTAATTCTTCCAATGATTCCATTTATTTGTGTACTTGAACAACAATTTAAAAAATACCTTTTATACATAGCCTACTTTGGTTTTCAAAGTTTTCTTTATATACTTTTCATATGAGTTCTTTCATATCCAATTCCCTTACCAGTATGATAAAGGTTAGACCAAGTGGTCGAAAGCTGCTTATGCCTCAAATATGGGCACATAGTAGGTACTCAGAGAATTCTTACTGGTTGTTCCACATTGCCTCTTATTCTATTCAAGAAGGATAAGCTGAAAAACAATGAGAAGCACAATTTAGAGTCAGGCAATTAACATTTTTGTGGAGTGACTAACAAATAATTCATCCTAAACAAGATTAGAACTTTCTTAAGACTGCTGGATTTGTTGTCTTGAGCTGTGATTGCCCTGAGCAGGTGGTGCTGTGAGTGTGGTGTCTGAGCAGGTGGCGCTAAAAGCAGCATAAAGACACCATGGTGAGTGTATCAGTTTCCTGTGCTCTCACAAATCACCACCAAATTGTGGCTTAAAACAACACACATCTATTCTGTCTAGTTCCAGACATCAGAAGCCTGAAGTCAGTTTCACTGGGCTGAAATCAAGGGCCATGCACACTCCCACAGCTCTAGGAAAAGATCAGCTTCCTTTCCTTTCTTCCTTTCTCTAGAGCTGCATTTTTTTGCATTTCTTAGCACCTGGGCTCCTCTGTCTTCAAAGCCAGCAGTGCAGCATCCTGCTTCCATTATCATATTGGGTTCTTCTTCTGTCATCAAATCTCCCTCCACCTCCCTTTTGTAAAGACGACCATGATTATATTTAGGGCCTACATCAGATAATCCAGATGGATGTCCTCATTTAAAAATCCTTAACTTACTCACATCTGAAAAGGCCCTTTTGCCCTCTAAGGCAATAGTCACAGGTCCCAGAGATTAGGACCTGGATGTTGGGTAGGACCGTGCTATTCGGCCAACCTCAGTGAGTGATCCCAACTGCTCTGAGCCACAGAGTTCAATGACTGGGCCAAGACAATATATTATTCTCCTGAGGTGGTACTGAATCAGGGTATAGCCGAGAGGGGGGCCCCAAATAGGGATTTTGAATGGGGTCCAAAACTCAGGGTGTCCAGGGAATATTAGAAAAATATATAGGATGTCCTCACCCCTTCCCCGACAGGTGTCAGTTGGGGGAAGGGACACATGGAGCAGGAACATGCAGAGCTGTTTTGTACAGCCACAGCTTTACAGCTAATCCATGGCATGATCATTTAGCATATCTATAACCTTTAACTGGTTTCATAGATATGTTAAATGGCTGTGGCCATGCTTTGAGCCAGGGGGATGGAAGTGACTTCCACCCAAGATGTAACTGGGGGGAAGCTCCCCCTAGTTATAGCGCCTGCATGAGAGCTTGGACAAGATTGGCTCCATGACATGGGGCCACACCTGTCCAAACTCACAGTGGCAGCCCAGTAAACCTGGAATAATACAGGAACGCTGACAGGTGTAACTGATTATAGGAGGAGTCGGAAATGAGGGTACAGAGGAAGGTTGGTGCGGGGATTTAAACCCAGACTCGGCAGCCATGCTGAGAGAGAACCATGTGGTTTTGCCAGGGTGGGGACCCCTGCAGCTTTGATGGGGGGACCCCCATGGCTTTGGCAAGAGTGAGGACCCCACAGTTTTGGGGTGCACTTTTTGGCCACATGACTTAAGAAATAAGAGAAACTTTGCCTGGAAAAAAAGGGGTGCAAGGACTTTTGTTGATGGGCCATGAGAAGGTGCCACATTTGCTTTGGATTAACTGGAGATCCTGACGGCGACACAGCTGATGGTGCCAGGAGCTTGAGTCACAGACTGCAACTTTTCCTCAGATATGGTACCCCAGATTAGGGCAGAGGGAGGAGGAAGGACTGTGTGCATCTGTGGGTATCCTAAAGATGCACACATTAAAATTTGATATTTTAATGAAGACATTAGGTCACTACTTTAAGTCTGTATAGCTTTAAATAAACATTTCCTTTCCTTTTCACAAATCTCTGGCACTGAGAGATATCTTTCCTCTGGCAGCAGACAATGCGAACCTAGTCGGGGGTCCTTTCAGTAATAATATATCGTACCTGCCTTGGCCCTGTTCTGTAACAGTACCTCTATCTAGGGTGTTGCTTCTTCTTTATTCACTCACAGAACAGAATATGAGTGTGTTAGAGGGTTCTAAAACATTGCCATAGTTTTTGAGTTCAAAGGGCTCCACAGGTTTTGTGGTTTTATTTTACTATTTAATTTTATTTTTGTTGTTTTTAAATGTAGACTATATATCCTTGGCAGTGGAAACTACTGATGGCATCATTTGTACTGTAGGGGAGGGGGGAAAAAAACTTTTCCTCTACCCTCTTAGGTTCAGTTGCTGGAGCATTAAATTAAATTGATGAAAGATAGATTAATGAGAGAAAATGTTTATTCCATACGCCAGTGATTTTAAACCTTTTTGATCTCATGGCACACATTAACTAATTACTAAAATTCTGTGGCACACCAAAAAATGTATTTGTTGCTGATGTAAAAAAAAAAGAGATGTAATTTTGATTCATTTGTACTGGATGGCTATCATTGGGTCAGATGTTAGAATGTTTGTATTGGGCAACCTAGGGGAAAGAAGTCAGGGGCCGCAACCAGTCAGGTATTGCATGTTTTATAAATGCTTGCAGCACCGGTTGGAAAGACTGTCATATGCCCACAGGGGCCTCACAGATAAGAAGTGAAACCCCCCAAAAAGTGGTTCGGTCTGGGAGCTTATACACAATTTTAACAAAAGGTGATAAATTTTGGAGATCTGACAAGACAAAGAGGATTTGGGTTTCAATGGGCAGCACATTTAGGGAAGGTAACTAAATATATGGGGAAAACTAATAGAAGATAAGGATTATTTTAGTATGGCTTGCTTTTGCAGACCCATTTGTTGCTGACTTTCTGTCTTTAGTGATTAGGGTTGTTTTCCTCGTGGTATGGGGGAGGGGAGGGAGGAACACTTTCCCAAAGAGAAGTTCATGCCCTGCTTTTCACCAGACAGGA